>JAVJGI010000036.1:22969005-22980067 GCA_035590275.1 Ibycter americanus | reverse complement strand
AGCAACTTTAATTTTGCTCCTTTATGCATATGCATTATGATACTGTCTTTAATTATACGATCACACACTGCCTCACTTAGTAAGCAGGATGGTCACATAAGAGGGTAAAATAAGGTTGCGTGAGCATGTTGTCACTTTATGAGATTTATACAGCAGCTGTTATCACACAAATATGTGGAAAGTCACTTCCTAGAATAGAAAGATCTTTTTAAATTTCCTAAGCAACAAGGGCTGTATACCCAGCTTCGTAGCGATACAGAGATAGCTTCAATTCCCAGTTTCATAAAATGCTTTTATCTTCCAACTTAAACAGAAGACACAGATTCCATCTCTCTCTCATTCATTAAGGTGCCAGAAAGTAGTAAGAATACCTGCCAGCCTAAGGGAAGTGTTGAGGCTTCTGCAACAGGACTTGAAATATTAGGACAAAACCGCACCTACGAGCCAAAATCTAAACATAATAGTGAATGTAGATGCACGGCTTGAAGAATGATTTCTAGTTGAGCGTTTCCATCAACATTTTACAATGTTAGTGCCTTAGGATTCCTCTTATGCAATTCCTAACAAGAAAAACCCTGAAAATACAGATACTTATTTGCCAAGTTCAACATTTTAAAGAAGAAGTTATAAACTAATTTTCCTCTTTCCCATAGCAAGTCACATCTTGCACCTTTCCAAGCAAGACCAAGTTGTGTTTTGGCACACACCTGATCACACTGGAGTTGCCTCATCAACCAATGTGGTTTGCTGAGCATTCATAACGAGATTATCAGTCTTGCCAAATCCTGAACAAGCTCCACATCTAGCCTTCTTCCTCTTCTGTGATTAGGTTTTACCAACCAAAAGCCCAAGCTCAGTGCTGACTTCTCCTAGAGCTTCTCTGCAGGCACTTCTCAGTGCCAGACTGTTGTTTCCAGCTGGACACACAGCCACGTCCAATGCCACTACATCAGGAGTGGAATTAGCAAGCCAGACCTGCCTGCTGGTGGAAGAAGGCTCCAACCAACAGTAATCCATGGGTTCCAACACCTGTCCACAAGAGTACCGAGGCTGCAAGTCCTTGCAAACCTGTTTGCTATCCTGGCAAAGCCAAGAATCCACAGAATCACAGAATCATTTAGGTTGGAAAAGACCCTTAAGATCATTGAGTCCAACTGCTAACCTAACACTACCAAGTCCACCACTAAACCACGTGCCTAAGTGCCACATCTGCAGGTCTTTTAAATCCCTCCAGGGATGGTGACTCCATCACCTCCCCGGGCAGCCTGTTCCAGTGCTGGACAACCCTCTCAGTGAATTCACTTGCCTCTGTGGAAGCCCCTGTAAACGCTGCGTGTTCTCCCTTCTGAGGGATTCTAGCCAATGGGTCTTGAAGGGCACAAGGTCCCAGAAGAGGATGAAGTAACACACAGTGGTCTACAGAAAGCAAAGATCCATCAGGCACCTCAAAAGGACAGGACGGTCTTCTCCCAGCAGGAAGACAACCACATGGAGGGCTTGCCTTTGGCAACTGACAGTGCTCCAGAACTGGCGTGCTGACAACACAAACAAGTGCTGCACTGCGCATGCTCATTAACGGGACAGAAAATGCAAGCGCTCTCTTACACACAGGCTCACATGCATAGGCACAGCCAGTTCCTCAGATCTTCATAGGATCATTAGCATAAACAGCTTTTCAAGCAGCAGGAAGCAAAGGAAATGCTGAACAAAACAGGACTGAAAGCTGTAGGGCTCAAGCACTTGGCATGAAACTAAGCGAAAGGGTCTCCTTGAAAAGGTGATCCTTCTACATTATCCACATTTTTTCCTCTGTCCTTCACACCAGCTAAAATTGAGACAATGAGAATAATACAAGATTCAGGCGCCTTTTCAGAAAACATTTTGTTATGAACTATTATTCCAAGTTTTCTGATCCCTTTGAACCAGCTACTGTACTACACACGAAAATATTGTATAATCATCAACCCACTGCCATTGAGAGCAGAGTAATCCAGAGGAGTGCCAGAGGGTTTCAAGTGAGCAGCTGGGGAAAAGAGCATTTATTCCTCCAGAGAGGCTCTTTGCACCAAAAGTATTTTGTAGCAGAGGTAAACTAGCTTAAGTCGCATTTCTGTACAAAACAGAGTAAAGCACTTGCTTAGTTTGTAAATGACATGGCATTTGTACGCTCCCAGGACAAGGAGCTTGTTTTCAGGTCCTGCACGAACCTCTCCTCTTGTGTAGGACACCACAGAAGTTTCAGATTTTGTTTCCACATTGGTTTGTTTCAAAACATCACACATTCCATGATTCTGCAGTTGCGCAACTCACCCCTTTGCTCTAAAAACCCAACGTTTCTTGTCAAATGTTGTTTCCAGCCTATGCTCCTGCATAAATAACTACATTTGCATCTGGTTTGCATTTTCAGTGCACTGCTGTTGACCTAACTCCAAAACTAACCGAAGAGCTGTCGAGGACAAACTGCCTCGTCCTGTCGCATGGACTCCACGGTCCCCCAAGTCCCCCCACACCTTCATGTCTCAGGAAGAGGGTCTTACTGGTCACCCCTTTTGCCACAGTCTGAAGCTTGCCCTTTCCCCCTCCATTTTACCCTAGCAGCCTATCCAGTAGCTTGCACCAGTTAAGAGCTGCCACACCTCCGTTTGGGCTACCTGGTCCCCACTACAAAGGGCAGTTACATCCCTGAGACCTTGCACCAGGCAACACTTAAACCCACCCAACCCACAGAGATGCTTGGTAAGAGAGAAGCCCTGAATTGTTCTGAGTTTCCAACACCCTAAAGACGCATATAAACAAATCCAAGATGGTATTTAAATGGCCAGAGCGCTGTTCTTGAATCCAAGAAGTGCATTTCTAGCAAGACTACAGGACACAAACCACAAGAGCGACTCCTGGAAGCGAGGGATTCCGGCTGGCTTTTGTGGCTCTGCTGACAGTTCATCCACCTCCCATCTTCCAGTTACCCAATGCGCTGAGCAACCCCACCCAGTCGGAAACACTTGAGGCATTTGCACTGCTGCTCCCAGAGCCAACTCTTACAAATCACCACCGCCAAGCCTCAACCAGCCCTGCAAAACGACTTCAGGAGCGGACACAGCCAGCCCGAGATGGGCCAGCCTGTGAAGCTAATGCTGCGCTGCTAGACCACGCTCTCCGCGCAGCGCTCTCCGCATGCAGGCTCACACGCCTAGGGAAGAAGTCCTGCCAACACTCCTTCCTTCCACTGATTTACCCAAACAACATGTGTGTTCCAGACTAGTGTCAAGGGCCAGGCAGAGGGTAAGAGTTAGATTCATAAGTCATGCGAATCTCCTCTGCCAGGGCTCCGATCCAGTCCTTGTTAGGAAACAGACACGCTGCTGGTCCTGGGCTCAGTCACTCTTTCCCACCCCTCGGGAAGGCCGGTGCTTTGGGCAAGGAGAGCAGGCTCAGCAGCATTAGGTCATTCAGTAACCATTCTGCTTGCTACTTAGACAAACACCCTGGCTGTCTGATACATTAGTTCTCAATTACACCAGTGTTGCAAAGCCGCATTGCAAAGGTCACCAGGATGTGTGCTCAGATCAGCCATTCGTGTTTTGGTAAGGAGCAAATTTTACCAGTCACAGTTGTATCACTGGAGGATAACCTAAACAACCCAGAACACTAAAACAGGTAAAGAAACCTGCCAGTATGGCTGGGACACCTTGCCGTTCGAAGTGCCTTTTCAGCAAACTTGTAGCAGATCCAAGCAGTCCCACGCTCCTGTAAACAGCGCATCTGCACACTCATCTGCTACCGAAGCAGTGCCCTGCTCTAGACTTCAGATATAACCTAAGCATTTTCTTTATCTGGTCAAAATAAACCCTCCTGATTGCAGCAACCAACAGGAGTCAATAACTACACGCCGCTAGACGGCTCAAAGTCTCAAGTTCATGCTCGCCTAGTCCACAGTATGCAGCCACTCTATCAGCTGCTACATCGCTGAAACACTTCAGAACAAACACATCTCTTGTGAAAGTTTAACCGTCTCACAAGGGAGAGCTGACACAGATTCAGATAAATACATGTTTCAAAGCATGTGCCCAGTGGAATGCTGAGACTCCCGAACTCAGCGAGGACCGTGCCGTGGCACACCTGCGAGGGATGCAGGCACCTTTGGAGATGTGGAAGGAAGCCGCTACACACACTTCTCCAGCCCTCCAGGACTGAAAGTGTTACTCTGCTGCTTGGCCTCTTGCTAATTGTGGGTTTTATTTTTATTTCCTATTACCCTCTTGCACGCTTGATGAGATTATCTTACCGGAACTGACACAGCTGGAGGCTGTAGCCATACATGGAGCCTCTCAGGAGGCAATGCAATTTTATTTTCATTGATCAGAAATCAGCAGGGCAGTAAATGATAGGAAATTCCATTAGGAGAAATACTGGGCCCTGAGACCCAACCATCTAGGTACACCCAAATCCCAGAAAGTCCCTTCCTTCCATAAGGTCCCATGTGGATGCTGACATGGTCATCTTTCTTCCTCCCAAAATGGAGTAAGCCACTAACCTGATATTCTTAATCGCTGACTGCTCTGCCGGAAGCGGAGGCAATGCTGTCAAAACACCCCAAGGGTTCACTTAGCTGAGACAAAGTCTTTGGTACAGGCAGCAGCGTTCAGCTCCCCCATCTCAGCCTGGCAGGCTGCTGCGGGGTCGGCGGAGTTTCACAGCAGGTGCCTGATGCCAGAGCCACAGCCTCTGCTCTCGCAGGCCAGGCGGTGGCCAGGTAGGTGTGAGACGTGCCAGCACACCAGTGCATCAGCCAGTTCCTCAGGTAGTCCCAGCAGAGCCAGAAGCCGAGGGGATGTCCAGTGCGTGCTGCCACTCCAGTCCCATCCGGAGCCCAGGTCCCTGGCAAAGCATTACAACTTCACCGCAGAGGGAACGGCCTTCCTTCTCCGCGGGCAGGGGTCTCAGGGCACGCACTGCTCGGGGGAAAACCCTTCTGACAAAGCACTGCACAATACACAAGCCCAAACTCATTTGAGCCCAAACAGAGAATCACATCTCAAACCTTCTATTTTAAGATACCATGTACACAGAATATGCACTCACTTCCCCGTTCCTGGATCAAAATCCTACCATCAAGCCTCTCTGATTAAAAGCTGGGTTTGACCTGCCCTGCTGTTAATTTCTGCGCATGCCTGGGTTGAAAGCTGAGTCCTTTGCCTCCTGCAGCAGGACAGACAAGCCCCATCAGTAGAGCATGGGTTAACAGAAGCTGACCGCAGCACAGTTGTTAAGGTAATCAATACCAGTGAGATACTAAAGCAGCATAAGCCACATTATTGATTGCCAAGCAGATGATAAAACTGTTTATTATGATAATTGCAGGGTGACTGCAAGATGCTCCTAGTGCTGTCTTGAGCTTTTTACAAAAATAAGAATTGCCAGAGCATAATCTTCTGTCTGAAGCCCTTCTGAACCTCAGTGAGTCCTCTACATTCTGCTCTGCCAAAGCCACAATGCCGAGCCATCTCCACCTCCAAGCTACTGCTTGGAGGGAGGTCACATTACTAGACGCAGCCCCTCTACTATTTAACATGCATACACCCCACATCGTGGTCACACCCTTAGACAAGCCCCCCACCCCCCCTGCTCTCCTTTGGCTGGAGCACCCCCTTCCAGGGAAGAAAGAGCTCAAATACGAAAACTGGTAACTTCAGATCTGGGTCCTCCTTCTAATCAGCTGAAAAATCAAAACTCAGCTTCCCACTGCAAAACGTTTTCTTCAGTATTTCAATTGCTTTCTCCTCTACTCCAGACTTTCTACAGTTTTCTACATAATTTTAAGAAAGTTTAACAGAATTTTCCCCTGCATGGCCTAAATTATCATGCAATGCGTTAAGAATTCCATTTGAGAAGACTGAACTCCAGATATACTTGGTTTGGGAGATCCACCTCTGCACAGCACTGGGTATCATGCACACAGGCCGTACCTCAAAAGCAAGTGACACGCAGCGGCTTGTCACCCTGCCACCGGCTGCCTGCAAGATGAGCAACTGATCTGCCAGCATAAAGCAAGACAGCATTTTGATTCTCAAGTCGCTTCAAATACCAAAGAGTTTCCCTTGAATTAAACACAGTAACAGGCATGAACTGGCCTTCAGAAGATAAGCAAAGCACAAACCACCAGATTCCGTCTACTCTGGCAAAAGCATCTATTACTCCTCCATCAGCAGGAGCAGGAACAGAAGCTGTAACATAACTGGGCTCCACGTTGCCACCACTGCCAAATGACAGCTGAAAATGAGTTTAACAAGGGCTGAAGCTCCAGGGTTCTGTCAGCAGCTCTATGGGCAGTAATTATGGAGTATGGGTCCCATTATCTCCCAGTATGGACAGGACACTGACAGCTTCATCTCAGTATTAACCCAAAGGACCATATGCTACGGACTGCAGGCAGTACTCAGTGCAAACTCCACCGTTTTGGCTGGCTGCTTTCATGCAGTCTGGGTTGCTTTCTCTAAGGGATCACAGTCAATGTTTGCAAAATAAACTTTACACCAGTGAGAGCAGTCTTGCTGTGGGCTGCCCTCAACCTGGTCTAGACTACAGATGGTGCTTCTGACTAATGCCCTGGCCCTTCCTCCTCCTCTTAATGCCTTGTCTCATCAGCATCGGAATGACCTCCCTACTCCCTGGTGCCTCCTCCCTTGCCCCCCATTCCCTGCTGCCTCCCCGCTTTTAAAAGGCTTCCTCCATAAGCACAGTCAGCAAAAGATTCTCAAGCCAAGTTCTTCAGGGTGAAAAACAAAACCTTACACATCCTCATGAGGCTTTCATCCTTTTGCTGCTGAACCAACCCTTTCTTTCTAGGCTGGTCTTTGCTGTGCACATCTGTATTACAGGAGACTGGTGAGGATGGCATTTTACCTCTTCAGCTGGCTTGCAGAGCAGTTAAAAGGTTAATGATGGAATCAACAATGTGATCAAAACCAGCACTCTGATGAGCGAACACACCACACCACACAGCCACTGCTTTAGAGGCTGGAGATTTGGACACATGCTTCTAAAAACTTGTCCCCTGTCTGCCCAAACACCGGTGATGGGCTGCAGAGCCTCATGAAACTCATCACAGAGGTCTCAGGGGGCTGGGGCTGCTCTTTCAGACTCTCATCAGTAATTCTGAATATAATCAAGATGAAAACAACCCTTTCTCGTTAAAATCTAGACAAGGGAGGAGACCTCCCTCCCTACCACCCTGTGAAAAGGCCAGCCTCCAACTTTCCCTTCCCGCCAGGGCCAGAAGGAGCAGAAGTCGACTGCAGTGAGCACCAAGCACCAGCGCGTCAGGTCCTCCAAGGCAGGGGACCCTTTGTTGCAAGAAAATCTGCTATCATTTACAGCCCACCCCAGCTCCACCTCTGCAAGCCTTCTGAAAGCTGACTTCTCCATTTGAAGCACTAACAACCAGCACTAACTGAAGCCCCTCAACTCTACGTGTGACACTCCGTGTTTTACAGACACTTCTCAGCCACGCAGCCAGCGGAGCGCCAGCGTCACACGACAGCCAGCACATGGCAAGGCACGGTCCCACGCAGCAGAGCCCGGCGGGGTCCTCCCTGGGAGGCCCACCCAGCACCACTGAGCACACTCCAGGACACAGCGTAGACACACTTCTCTGAAGCCTTACTGCGATCTATTTTTCACCTCCTCCTGTTCTAGAAAATGATTCGGTCTTAAACGATTTTGTTCTATCCTCCATACAACAGGAGAAAACGGGGGACATTGCAACAATGGACAGAGCACCTAAACAGCTTAAGAAGTCAAGGAGGGACAAGTACCAAACGCGAGGCAGTAAATCCTCCGGTCACCTATGGAAATCTCCACAGAATGTATCAACTTTCTAGCAGTAGAAACAGCCTTTCTTATAGCACAAAAGTCAAATAATAGTCCTGAAGATGACTACTAAGCAGCCAGCCCGTCCTTTGGTCACCCATGCTTTCCCACCAAGGCCTGGAAAGGTCACCAGTTACAGTCAGCAAGACCAAGCAATGGGAGAGACAGATCAATCTTTTAAACGCAAAACAAAAAAACCCTAACACAGCAACCAAAAAGGGTCGATGAAATTTCAAGTGGTCTTCTCTGTCTTCTGTGTTGCTAATACCTCTGTGCTCAGAAACCCACTGCAGAAAGCCTCTTAAGCCAGAGACTAACCTTAGCTGAGTAACTCTGAGCTCCCCATGTAAACCACTTTAGTACTAGGCATGGTAATTAGTGCCGTAACAGTAACAGCAGTTGCTAACCATTGTGGACCTGGACAACAAAGACTTCTCAGCAAAGATTGCTGGGGACTGTAACCTACACGTGCAAAAGGCTCTGCTTGTACTAAAAAATAAGTGGGGGAAAAAACCCCCCAACAAAAACACCCCCTCATCAGTTAAATAGCAGCACCTTCCAAGTTACTAATAAACTACAGCTGAGAAAAAGGATAAAACAGCTCCAAGATACGGGATTTTTTTTCCCCCAGTGTCTTTTTTTCCCCTGCAAAACCCATTGCCCCCAGGATGACCGCAGCAGTGACAGAGTGAAGCTACTGGAAGCCACTGGGACACACAGGACTGTAAAGCACCCAGCTGACTCTGCTGTGGATCAAGCAATGCTTGCACCTCACTGCTTTCGGTGTTATTTATCATTCATTCTGTAACAGCATCTGAAGGCTCCAGCGATGCTGGACTACCCCGTGGTCAGCAGCGGTTCGCTTACTGCTCCATGTCCCAGGCTTATGGTGGTCCCAGCCTCAGTGCTCCGACTCAGCTCCACCTTCATGCACCCCCCCACGGACCTGCTGAGTGGTGGCGGCTCTGTCCAGCCGATGTGAGCTTCGCACTGCACCTCCGCGCTTGACCAAGAACTACCCCCCCCATTCGTTAATGCAGAACAAGCTGCCCAGGATCCAGTCCCCTTCCCCAGTCCCCTTGGATATGCAGCTCTGAGGATGCTAGCTGGCACTCCTGCAGAGAAACCAGCGACACCAGATCGGTGCCAGAGAAACCAGCAACACCAGATCGGTGCCCCAATACCACTTACTTTTCCTGAAAACATCTGTTTTCATTATCACTATTACTTTTAATTAGCACTTTACAGCAGCCTTAAGCCCTCCCAGCTGAAGGAAAGTTCTGCTCCTAAATGAACAATTAGAAGGTGCACTAAGGGAGTTTTTTTCTCATCTTCAGAAGAGAGTTTCTCAGCAGAGTGAAAAGGCAAGCCACCCGCTGAAATGGAACTCCCTTGAAGGGGTATCTTCAGGCGCTGCTCAAAGCCTGCAGGTCACCCTGGGATTCCCACCGCATGAGCAGGCTACTGAAGTCGGGAACTTGAAATACTGAACTTCAGCATTACTAATGAAGGGGTCTTAATGCTTTTGCCCTGCATCGCTTGCTGAACAGCCTCCTCTTCCTCACCTGGTCACAGTAATTGCCCTGAGAAAAATCAAAGATTCTAATGCCCATCTCACTTGTGGAAGGCCCCTGACACAATTTAATTTGCTCAAGAGTTCAGGCCACGTACAAGCTGAAAAGACAGAGCCCTATCAAATGCATAAGAAAATACATCCATATGAAGCACAATTACTAGAAACATGGTCTCCTGATCAAGAGCTTCTCTGAAAAACCAGCCATGAGAAACTTCCACAAAAAAAGCCACAAGAGGCGGCTTTGGCCATTTTCAAGAAAGCAGAAAGACAGAGAGGTGAAATGCCACAAGGACACCACAGGAAAGGGCTGTCCCACAGGCCACCACCACCTCCCCAGCACCCGTGCGCAGCACAGCAACAGATTCAAGGCTTTAATTAGAAACAACCCATGAAGCTCCAAAACTCTTCAGTCAACATCGATCAAACCCACATCTATTGGCCCCCTCTGTAGTTCAGTCAGGGCTGACACTCTACCATCACACTGCTCCCAACGCCTCCCAGACTTGGGCAGTCCCCTGGGAACCTGCACCCTCAGCACCCCACTCCCGCCCCAGGAGGGCAGAACCCCTAAGGAAAGGTGACCAGGATGCTTCCCCCTCATCTGTCCCAAATCCAGTCCCGCCCTCAGATTACAGGACCAAAATTTATCATGTATGCGAACTCCTGTAAAACTCCAGAAGTCTAATGCAGGTAAAAGGAAGAGGTGAAGAACTAACGAAGTTACCAACAGAACAGCTCCCATTGCACGGTCACACTGCACTGCCTGCTGAAGCCAAGGGGCACGTTTTGCTCTTTCCCTCAGTTTCTTCATATCCCATTAAGTGCCACCCAAGCAGAAGCTGCTCAACAACTCTGCATTTATCACAATTTGGACTTGTATTTGGAGTACAAGACTTGCATTCGAGAAGAGTATTCCAGAACAATTTTGAGAATCTTGAAGTCCACAGAATGACAAGGCTTAAATCAACACTAATATCATCATTTCCATGCAAATTTGTCATCCTTTAAGTCACCTGAGGTTCCCCTGCTCTCCTTTGCATTTTCCACCTTCCTCTCACTCTACAGCGCCTTCCTCCCCTCGCAGCCCTTTTCTGAGCACTGAGTCAATTCCACCTCAGTGAAACTCCTTGGTAGATGTGAAATAAACTATATTTATTTATTTAACCTCTGTTTACACCTCCCTTCTCGGAAGATTTACTTAACCTATAAATGTGGGAAATCATCTACAGTTTGTAGCCTGCGGTAACGGACAGAACCACCGGCACCAGAATCCCTGGGCTCCTCCGGGAACCACGAGCGCGGGAGCCGGCAGAGCCAGCGTGGAGCCCAGCCCAGGCCCGCGCCCAACGCCCCTGCCCGCCCCTCCCCACGCCGTGCCACCTCGGCGCTTCAGAACAGCTTTTTTTCTGTCCAGCAGTTGCAATCCAGTAAGGACACTCCGTGCTGCTATTTTCACTGCCCCAAACTAGCGAAGGCAGCAAGGCTGAAACACTGTAAAGCCTGACGGCAGCCACTGGCACGGCGCCGCGCCGGCAAAGCCCCTGCAGCCCGGCGGGTAGGCGTGCGTGGGCCAGGCCGGGCACCAGCGATCCTGCCCACAGCCCAGCGCCGCTGCTGCGG
>JAVJGI010000036.1:22938152-22968905 GCA_035590275.1 Ibycter americanus | reverse complement strand
GCCCGCGCTGACGGAGGAGCCCCCGCCTGGCTCAGCCCATCCCCCCGCTTCGCGCTCCAGCATCTCCTCAGCTCTCCAACATCTGTCTCTGGAGAAGGGGATGCGAACGCTTCCAGTGCCCAATGAGTCCAGATACCGATCAGACCACAACGCAACAAGGGGGGGAAAAAGGACGCAAAACAATTAATTCTTGGCTCCTTGCTTTAGCTCTAGGCAAGGGAAGGTGCATGGCAGAGCGAGAGGAGACTGGAACAGACGGCGGCTGGGACTTGCTCCAAGAGCCCCAGGGGCGACGGCGCTGGCTCCCAACCCCAGGAACACGGGGCTCCTCTCCAACCGGTGAGGGCTCGGTCGGGCTCCTCGGGCACAGGGAACAACAAAAGTCTCTCGGCCAAGATTTCTTTTGACTTTTCCGCGCCCAGGCCAAATGGCAAGCAGCCCCTCAGAGAGGACAGGGCTAAGCTATGAAACAGACCCATCTCCTGCCACCAGGCCATGCAGCCTCCTCCACATCTCCCCTCCAAAAGGGCAATGCTTTCCCTGCGAGACAACTTACAGAAGAGCCTCACAGCTGCAGGGGTTTATTCTGTTCTTGGGGGGTTGCGATCTGTCCAGCTGTATGCTCTCCCCTCTGACAAAATGACGTGGTCCCTTCACAGCAGGACCGGCCTGCGCCACATGCCACCAGGGTCAGGACTGCCACAGTGGCAGGGGGAGCGAGCATAGGTGTTCGCCCAAGGTGACATGAAATGCCTGGCTTGCCTTTTGAACTAAATCCTGGCAGTAATCTACAGGTTAATTGTCCAATACATGAATGTCTCTGATCTCAGACTTCTGCCACCACAAGCACTTAAATCACTGCTTTTACAGCAAAGGAAAAATCCCGGTAAGATGAGCATTGCACAGCTGAACTGCTCAGCAGCTTTCTAAAACGCATCCGGGGAACACGCACACCCCCAGCAGCCTCACCTCAGCTGGGACAGCGGGAAGGAAAAACTGAAGAAAACGAAAAGAAGCAAACAGATGTGCACCGAGCCTGAATCTGCAGAAAGCGAACTTAAAGAGTCCCACAGCAAAGCTACCCTATACGTGTGGTAGAAGGGCAACTGGATTACCCGTGCTCCCTTGTTTAACCAGCCCCAGCGATGCAAAGTGACTCTGTGGGATCTCAGAAAGACCCAGACCAGTGCAGCTTCCACTAAGGCGTGACCTCTCCCAGCATGGCAGGCAGGTGCATAATCGAACCTGTGCAACAGCACGCTAAACCCCTTCTGGTTCATGAGAAAGTCAACTGAGTAACTGAAATAGAAATGAAGTGTCAAAGTACAAATAATTTCTCGCTCTTCAAAGATTTTCTCAAAGAAGAAAAATAAGCAAAACCACAAAAAAGTAAAATTTTTAGGTGGAAAAGAAAGAAACTTGTTCAACAACTGAACTAATTATGCACAGCAAAGGAAGGAGCTGGAAGAGGACACAACATGAGAAATCCTCCACTTCTACATCATAAGCAATCTGAACAGGAGGTTTGAAATCCAGTCTCCACTTCTAAAGGTAGCTTATTTCTTTCCCTTTGTCAAAGTTCAAAATAGAAAAGACATGTGAAACTCTTGCCTAAACCATACTCAACTGCTGGCCACGCCAGCGTGCTACAGGGAGAATACAAGATCACTAGTATGTACCATCGCCATGGCCAACACTTCTGAAGGTGGCAGAAGTCAGACAGGTCACCTTAACTAAATGGAAAAAATTAAAAATCTCTCAGTCATAAAATAGTCTGGAACAATCTGCAGTTTTTTCCAAGACTTGTAACTTCATTATCACAAGTCAATGAAGATGCATTTACTCTCCAACAGTCTCCTCATGAAAACGGAGGGCACACTGGTCCAACTTTAACGACGTCCTGCCCACGCTAAGAGCAGAACTAGTGTTTTTTTACCAGAATTTACACATTTATCTCCTCAACCTTGACATTCCATGGATCATCTGTGGACATTCTGACACACCTCCTCCACACCAGACACATGTACCACCAACAATTACACAAAAAAAAGCTTAAATTATCCCTTGAGCTGCCTACATCTGAGGGCTAGAAGAGACTGTGTTTTCTCTTACAGCATTTGTAAAAGAAGGGAGCTGGAGCATGAAGGAGACCCTTCTCCAGGGCTGAGGGCATCCAGCACCACCCGAGAGGCAGCAACAAAACAGGGGGGAGGGGAAGAAGAGGTTTCTTCCTCCCACCTAGAAGATGGAGCCACAATGCCAACAGGCTCAGGACCAGAGCTAGCCCTCAATGGACCCCTTTGCCAAGGTACCTGGAGTCACATTCAGGGTTGCCCTACCCATCTCCAGCTGCCCACTGCTGTGGCTCTGGGCGACTGGAGGGGTTTGAAAGCATGAAACAAGCACGGGAGGCTTGGGCCATTTCAAGGAGGGTCTAAAGGTGACCATCAAGCAGAAGAGCTTCTGTGGAGCGTGCTGCTCTGCAGTAATTACCCAGGAATACCTCCATGCTCAGGCACCTTCCTAGGAGCAACAGGGAAGAAATGCAACTTTCTCCAGAAATCAGCAGTTTATTTTTGAAGTGTAGAAAGCAAAGAGAAGAACAATTCCAGTACAGAGCACAGAAGAGCTTGAAGAAGAAAAATCACCACAAAATAACTGGTTTAATTTTACCACAGAGACAAGAGCAGCAGATCCTACTACTTAGGAAGCCCAATTGCTCATCGTGTAGAAAATCCTCGGTTAGTAATAACAATACAGAAAGCAGCAATATGATTTTTCTGGAGAGAGGAAAAAGGGGGCAATATACAAGACAACACAAGCAGAGGTTCAAGAGAAAATTCAATACGGTAAACAGCAAGTGACTTTAAAAAGAGCCAGAAGAGATGTTAAATGATAAAGTTGTTCCTTATTTTTCTTTCAAAATCCAAATCCCAAATGCAAAGCAATTTTTCTTTCAAAAGTAAAACCCCAGTTGGGAAAGGCTTAATTAAGGCAGCCTTCTTCAAAGGTTTGTAGAAGAGGCAACATGAAAAGAAGGGGGAAAGCAGAGTTTAAACCACAGGAAGGTTTTGTTCTTCGTTACGACACTCCTCTTGGAGCCCCCCAACACCCCACGCACAGCCCGTGGCCACACAGGGCTGCAGGGGCTGATGCCGGTCGGTGCTGTGCTGAGCCTGCCCATCACACCGGTGGGATCCAACCTGCCAAGGCGACGCACTGTCATTGCTCCAGCAGCAGTCTGGTGGGCTCTGCCCAACACAGAAATACCCCTGAACCACCCAAAATGCATTAATTCCAGAAACACCCTGGGCCAGCGCTGACCTCCTGCGGCCACCCCTCCGGAGCCGTCTGGACCATGGAAAAGCTTTTGTCTGTCACCTCTTTTCCTGTTCTCTGCCTCTAAGCAGAGCAGAACTGTCACAGCACTGGATTCAAAGCCAAAGCATCCCTCCTAACTCAACCATCAAGAGGACCACGCTTCAGCGAGACTTTTCAGAGACCGGTGGAAGCCCGAGAACATTTAGCAATATTCCTTGATCTCGCAGCCGAGCAGGTCCAAATCCCTAACGTAGAGAGGCTGCCAAGAAACCTCACCCGGGAAGCTTCATCTCATCACCCAAGCTGTTTCCTTTGAACTATGTCCTTCTGTGGCTCCTTCCTTTCTCCTGCTCTCCCCCTTCCCTAGCCGCAAGGCAGACGTACCAGCTTCGCAAGTCAGACAAAGAACAAACCCGCTTACAAAACAAGTCTCTAATTTACAAATGCTCTTCCTCACCCCCACATCCCTTCCCTACACCAGGCAGGGAGAAGCAGCAGGCATCCTGCCACTTGCTTGCAGGCAAGGTTTTAACTATCTGGGTAAACGAGGATAAGGAGATACCTCCAGGAAGCAAGGCCTAAAGGAATGATTATATCATCCAGCCTGGCCTCCTGTGCATCAAAGGCTGAATGACTGCAGCTATTCGTCAGCTCTACCCAAGAGGATCAGTCTGATAGGGAGGCTGAGTAGTAGTTTGCACACTTTTTCACAAGCCTTTATACTCTGTTTATCAATAAAAATAGGAAATACATGATTTCCAAGCCACACGTTATTACAGATATATTCCTGTTAAAATGCTGAGGAATTTACAGATAGCTTTCCCACTAAAAATAAAAATAATACACCAACACAAACAACTGAGGTGCATTTTAATATCCTTTTTACATTACTCCATGCATTAGTTAAAGATTGAACAAGAGTGCAGGAACAGTATGCACGCAACATCCAGCATACTTCTCCCCCTCCACGAGCTGCCACTGTGCCCATGCTGCGCCCATACAAACCGAGACATCGGCTTCGGCCCGTGAGCGGGAGCTGCAGGTGAGCCCGGGCCAACTCTGAAGTCTTTGGCATCACTGAATGCCCTCCTGACAGAGCTCTGCTCCATTCTGGAGAGGCGGAGCAAGGTGGCCAGCAGCTTGCTCATGTCCACTGTGAGAGTGAAGAAAAGCTGAACTTGAACCCAAGTGGCCAGCACCAAAAACGCTTGGCAATTTTCCTCTCTCAGCTGAGCTTCTCTCCCCTCTTGCACATGTGCTTTGGTAACAGCGATACGCTGGCTGCTTGGGAACCATACCCCCGGGAAGGTCAAACCCCGTATGCCCTCTACTTACGTGCTGGTACCTCCCCCCGACACACAGATGTGGGGGACTCCCTGACCATCAGGCTCATCCTAAATGTCCTTCCCCTTACGCTCAGTTCGATTCAGCCCTAACTTCTCAGCGATATCACGAGCCAAACCGTAGCAGGAGGCAGCTGGCGCCCGGCCAGCCTGCATTTGATCTTCCAGCTCCAAGGGGACATAAAACCAGCCGCCAACTCTTTGAAACCTGTCCAACCCATGACAGTAGCGTTTGGTAGACTATGCAGCTTGTCTCTTGCCACAGATGATGCAAGACCCTTTCCCGGGCTCTCTGCAATCTGCACCTACATACACATCAATACGCCAATTCTTCAGACCTCAACCGAATCTTTTCCTTGCCCCTAACTCTTAAAGAGGTTTGATAAGTTAAAGATGTTTTACAAATAACATTTCCTTAACTCTGTTTTAACATCATTTCCTGATACGGGCTACACATTACTGCAGATAATCCTATGGATGACTCTCCATCCTATTTAAAATATCTCTGGTAGTAACAGCAAATGCTGGCATTAAAAGATACAGCTGGGAACAAGCTATTCAATTAAAATCCAATTTTAACACACCACAGAAAGTGGGAATGAGAAGGAAGATGAAAACTAACCCTGCATGATTACATTTTTCCCAAGGACTAGAGTTCCAGAAAACAAATCAGCTTATCAGTATTTCGCACAGAAGCAGACGTTATCCATAAGATACATGCACACCCTGGACCTTTGTGGATCTCTGACCAGTCAGTTATTTGGGTAAAGCAGCATGCCCTGCTCCCCCCGGCCCGCCCCACGCACGGGCACATGCCCTGGGTGCTGCCGGGGCCGTAGGAGGCTCCACAAGCTCACTGCCGCTCGCTGCGCATCAGCAGACCTCCGGCAACCGCGGAGCAGCTGCTCCTTGCAGCGCTCACACGAGATGCAAAGTTCAATGCTCTGAAAGCAAAGTTACAAACCAGCTCCTTTTGCTTGAAGGGGGGAGATGATGTCAGCTGTGGCCACTATCCTGCGCTTGAACTGCATGACGGAAGGCCGTGGCAGGCAGCCCTAGCCCTGCCTGAAAGCCAGCATAACAGCTCCAAATTCCCCAGAGGACCAAGGATGTAAGGGAATTTCCTGGGTGCAATCACACAGCAGCAGAAACCGCAGTTCCTACCCTCTGTTCTTCTGAAGCTACAGACTGAGGACCTGACGATCTGACCAAAAATTGGAATTTAAGGGTTCCCTGAGTCTCACTGCGGCCTCTTCAGGCAAGGAAACTGCATGGCTGGCTGTGCTAGTCATAAAATAAGACGAGCTTTCTGGTAGCAGCCTGAGTCAGAGGACAACCCTTGGGGCAGTCCTGAGTCTAAGATCCTCTGATAAGGAAGAAGCTGATGCATTGTAGACTGTCAAATCACTGGTGCTGGGGTCCAAGATGACAGTGACTGATTTTCTTTTTAATCATAAGCTGCAGTTGCCAGAATGACCCGTCACAGCCGCAGCTCAGACTACATATCAAGCACTGCTGGTGTTGTGAGCTTCTTGCAGAAATGAGACACAGTGCAAATCAGAAGCTGGCATGCGTGCACTGCAAGGAACACCAGCAACAGCAGCCAGCTTTGAAAGATCAAGGAAGTCCAGGTGCAAGGAAGCTGCTGAATAACCACCTCAGGAAGATGCAAGGCCAAAGGCACCAGAATACATGGTGGGACAAACTGTCCAGTGACCCTGTGTACCAGAGGTCACGTCCGCAAATGCGAAAAAATCTTAGAAAAGTAGTAATAAAAAGTGAAAACAAAGCTGAAAGCAAGAGCACGAAAAAATGTCAGAGCAAACGCACCACTGCCAGCTGCGCAGAGGAGCTTCCCACCACCCGCCCCAGGCACTCACGTGCTGCCCTGCGCACACAGCGGGTGCTGAACGTGCCTGAAACCCTTGGGGTAAAGGTATTTCTGGTCCTGACCTCTTGCTGCCTTCCACCCACCACCAGTCGCCTGTTTGGGAGATCCCTACAGAGAAGCGCGTCTGCTTTTAGGACGATCTGTGTTCTTTCAAATCTTTCAATTGTAAGAATCTATTTCATTTTGGTTTCCATTATTCATTTTACTAACTCACATCTTGTTTAAAGTCTCATTCAGATTAAAGGATGGAGAAAAGGCAAATCTCACGTTCACTGTTACGCCCAGGGCGCAGCAGCACAGCCCCCTGTCCCTGTCCCTGCCTCGCACATGGCTCCCACTCTGCTGGCACCCGCCAGTGCCGCGAAGCGGGAGGAGGGCGGTGGGATGGTGCAGTGTCCCAGCGCTCTGCCCACGTACCCCCAGTCCAAAACTGAGCCCACAGCTGGGGACAGGGCTACAGCTCCCTGCACTGGGATCCGCGCAGCCGTGCCTCCCAAAGCTCCGAGGCAAAGCTTCCCGAAATGGCGCGGGAGGGGGGCCGGGAGGGAGCGGTGCTCTGCCCACCCCTGTGGCAGCCCCAGGCCGGCTCCTTCCCCCCAGCCCCGGCACAGGGGGACGCAGGCTGCCCCTTCACCAGCTGGGCATCTGATGCAGGTTTACGAACATCATGCACTTCTGGCTTTTTAGGGCTGCATCCAGTCCATGTGTGGGACTCCAGCAGGTCCACAACCCTTGGCTAGTAAGTAACCCCCAGTGCCTGAAGGTTCAGCTGCTTTCTCAGACATATCAGCTGAGTACGAGCCTTTCCACACCAGAAATGGCCCCGGTCCAGGGTGACCCAACCTTTCTTCAGGGAGACTGAATGGAAACCAGGAGCGCAGTGGCACCTCTCAGAGACAGACACCCTCAGCCCCGTAACCACACAGCAGGCTTATTCATCAGGTTCCCCACTAGCCAACATGATTCATGCCTCCCTCAAAACCAGCAACTTACCTAAGCCCCAAAACATGCCTCCCACTAAATTAAGAAATGTTTGTGGCTCTGTTCACTCCAGGGACAGACCTTCTGCTGTTCAGAAGACTGAGAGGTACGAAGGAGCCACCCCAAAAGCAGCAGCACTCAGCTGCAGGGAGCTATGGCTCAAACAACTGAAAACAACCTCAGAATCAAGCCAAAAAACTGCCTTCCACACCCACCGGCCTCACAGCAAGGCCCACGGTGCAATGCGTATTTCATCTGGAAGTTTGACTGCAAAGGGAGGAAAGATGTCCCACCCAATCAGGTAATTATTAGTAACGAGAACCTGGTATTTAGCAAGGGAGGCATTAAAGTTAATGCACATATCACAGATGCTGGATCTTCAGCCGCTTATCCCAAGCAGCAGAGAAGCTCCCACGCTCAGATCCCATCAGACCACAGTATGGGATTTACTGTGGGATCAGAAGAATATCTGGTCCATGTTTTAGCTTGCTGGGAGAGAACAGAGCCTTAGGATGGGCTGAAAAGTTTCTACCAAAGGGTATCAGGAACTACACCTGAATGGCCCACCCATCGGTACCTCCTTGGGCTCATGAGTTCCCAGACTCCAGAAAATTCAAAAGTAATGAAACGTAGGCATAGACAAAGCCTGAAAACTTGTAAGTCCTTTCCTAGCATACACCTCAGAGTAACACCAGTACACCGAGCAACTCTACTTCTGCCAGGTAAGAACAAGCAGTTAACGTCAGCTGGCACCTTAGCAAAGTGTGCAAAGCAGTAAATACCTAAATTGGAGATGAATTATCTACCTGTACTTGATTTCAGGTCACTCAGCCCCATGGCATTTGAATCTAATTGAAGATGTCCCTGCTCACTTCAGGAGGGTTGGACTGGATCACCTTTAAAGGCCCTTTCCAACCCAAACCACTCTGTGATTCTACGAACGTACAAGTGGAGACTCACCCTGCTGCTGTGCAGGCCCCCCTTTCCAGAGAGCCTGAACTTGCCCACACGAGCCACTGCTGCTCACAAGGTACATTTCTTTTCGTATCAGACTGTGCCAGGCCTGGAACAAGTAGAAACCCTCTTTCGGCAGTCTTCAGCTGCCAAATGCAGCCCTCTGAGGCACTGACGCTGCCCTGCACTTGGCCTTTTCCACCCTGGCAGAGCCAACACTGAGCCCCCGGCTTCCCAGTGCTCGCTGACACCAAGCAAGAACAAGCCCACCCCACCCACCAGAAGCCACCGCTCTCCAGACTCTCCTCTCCGCCTTGGGCATCTCGAGGCACTCAAAGGCACACCATCAAACCAACACTTGCCAGCATTTGCCCAGACCACTGGGAGCCACGCGGCATGGACTGGCACCAGTCAGGCGATGGTTTCGCAGGTAACAAGTTCTGGTCAGAGGGAGAAGGACCACCAGGATGTCTCTCCCCTGCTTCCACCCACCTGACCCAAGAGAAAGGCGCTGCAGGGAACAACCAGTGCATGCAGAAACGCTGTTGGCAGGGAAGATCCAACACCAGCTGGGCTCCGCTCTTCCCAGCATTTACACTGGAGCATTTCGACAGCCCCGACCGTCGCCTCTCTCTGCTCATCCAGACGCTCCCCTGCACGGTCTCAAGCCAGGATTTAAACAAAGGAAAAGCAGTCCTGCACTAACACTCTCCTGTCCGCCTTCCTGCGGCGGGTGATACGCCTTCCCTCCTCTCGTCCCAACAAAATGATCGGATCTACAGTGGCAAAAAAATATCCTGTATTTGACAAACATTTTTCACAACTGGGGCTACAGCTACTTTCACAATGAACAGTGCAAAATTTTCCAAATTACACCAAAACAATTTCTTCTCATAAGAAGACATACTGTACAAACAGCAGAGCCTGGCAACCTCCTGCTGCTATTAACCATCAACAGCTGAGCTCGCTCTGCTTACCAAAATCCTGTGAAAACCTCACCTTCCCCTCCCCTGCCCCTCACTCCCAGGTGGCAACCATTCACCTCAACTTTCAAGATACATCCCCCTTCGTATTTTCTCTTAATGTTTCATGATTTGAGCTAGTAATTACAGCTGTCATAGAGTCACAGAATGGTTTGGGTTGGAAGGGACCTTGAAGACCATCCAGTCCAAGCCCCTGCCACGGGCAGGGACACCTGCCATAGCCCAGGCTGCTCCCAGCCCCGTCCAGCCTGGCCTGGGACACTGCCAGGGATGGGGCACCCACAGTTGCTCCAGGCAGCCTGTGCCAGCGTCTCACCACCCTCACAGGGAAGAATTTCTTCCTTAGATCTAATCTAAATCTACCCTGAGGAACTGGAGCAAGACAACTAGGCTCAGACTTCCCCAAGTTCACAGGTGCACCTTGAGCTACACATCCAGGCTTCTCCTGTTCAAGCATATGGTGTGTGTAAACAAAAAAACTTAACCAAGACCACAACACTAAATACCTCCATTTTCATCTAAGATACACGGGGCGGGGAGTGGGGGGGAGTGGAAAGCATCAAGGCCAGGACATCTAACAAGAAAGAGGTACAGTAACATCGCTGGCGTAACTAAAGAGGAAGCAAAACTTGAAAATATTATGCCTGAACATAAAAAAAAGCAATTAGCTCACAATTAAAAATAGCCAAGAGACAGGTTCAACATCAGATATTCCAAACCATGCATCAGTCCATGAATTGTGTTGGGTACAGAACAGCAAATACAGTACCTGTATTAAAAAGGGGCTGGGGAGACACTGCTGTGGGATTTATTAGCTTTATCTCATAACAGACAAAGCTGTAAGCATTGTGAAGGGAAGAATAATTAAAGAGACAGCAATAAATGGAAACCAGGATAAAACATAAGGCAGGTTCATCAAAGACATGCCGTGCAATTTTAACCCAGTATCTTTCTTTACTAAAATAACTGCCCCTTCTTCAATACTGCACCACAGGGAATTCGGCTGGAGAAGATGGGCACTAGGCTAAGATTTTAAAAAGGCAAAAAAACTAGGCCAAGAGAAGATGACACCAAAATGATTTACAGAAAATACTGCCCTGGATGGAGGTTATCTGGAAAGGTCTTGGGAGCCATCTCGCTAACTTCACTGATGGCCTTGCTGCAAGTCAGCAGAGACCGCTGATACTTGATGAAATTAAACTGGGAAGCACATCCAACACAGTGGAAGACCAGAATATTACACAAGAAAAAGTTATCATCTGAGGCCTTGAAAAACAAGAAAGGAACTAAACCTAAGAATATAACAGGAAAACTCTGAATTTCTGCAGTAAAATCAGGGTCTACCAATCAGGAATTACAAAGGAGGAGACAGACTGATGCGCTAGTCAGGACGGCAGAAGCAAAGGGATGCAGCTGTGAAAGTGGCAAACATGATCTTAATATGTTATTCAGGGTGTTTGTAGAGATAAGGAAGTAATAAACGGCATGCTAATAGCACTGCAAGACCTCAGCTGGAATTGCATGTACAACTGCAACCACATTACAGAAGAAATAACTTAGCTGTGAACAGATGGAGGCGGCAGCTAGCAGAGCGACTGCAGGGACGGATGTTCTGCAGCACAACACAGCACAAAACCAAATGGCTTTGACTGAGCCATACGTGTCCTGGCTGGAAGCTGGTGTGCGCGCGCACGCGCGGGAGGACGTGCACACCAGCACAGTGGCAGAAGGCAGGAACTCATCCCATGCAAGCAGCCAGGCTGCAAACCACGTCCTGGTGAGGAAGCTGTTACATCAATATTTAGAAAGCAATGCCTGCACCAGCGGTAGAGGGGAGGCAGTCTTAATGACCCAGCATTAACATTTCTAACAAGAGGTAACTCAGGCAACCCTCAATATACATAAGATCTGCTCTGGCAGATTTACGTTTCCAGTCTGGATGCCTTTTAGTAAACACTGACAGAGCAGCTTTCAACCTCAGACACTTCTGCTCAAGAAAATTGCTAGGTTCCTGCGGACAGAGCCAGGCGAGGCTTAAAAACTGCTCTGTAAAGCGTTCTGAGGAAAACAGGCAGTGAGGACCCTGCATACCACTGGAAGCGGCTGCATGTATGTTACACCACAGCACCTAAAGCAATCACGTTGCCCTGTATATTTAACAAGTAAATAGTTCTCTGTTTCCTCCAAGCTGAGCTTCTGGGAGACATCAGCCCAGCAGTCATCCTGCAAGCCTCAGGCCACACTAACCCAAGTGCTGTACCAGTCTCTTGGTTTGTAAGTTAACTTTCCTACTTTTCCCTGTTTATTTCTTTTGCTGGAAGCTGAGTCCACAGGCCCGAGTGATTGTGCCGTTTATTATGCAACTGTTTGCCAGTTAATATTTGTGTTCCAGTGAGGCAAGGACCAGATAAGTGATGCCTCAGCAGCTGCCCTCCCTGCTAGACACTGGTGCGGAGGGGCTGCAGAGGTACCCCCACGCAGGTCGCAGTGCCGCTGTGACACCCGCAAGACTGCCAGTCTGCACCGTCCCAGCCTCACGCCTGCCTGTATGGCCTCTTACTGTTCACAACGGGTACCTGCCACCGTACACTTGTCTACAGCTACAGAACAGCACACACGTGTCAGCGCAGGCTTTCTAAATTTAGCCCTGCTTCTCCTTGCTCCATCATCTCCTTCCACAGCATGAGAATAATGGTGGCAATCTCTTCTGGCAGCAAGCAGAACTAAAAGGATTAATCTGCTACATCTCTGTAAAAGTACTTCAATAATTAAGAGGAGCAACTGCTGAACAAGATTAGCAACAGACTAGAACAAAATATAATAAGCAATGGGGACCTCCACAATAGCATGCGCCGAGGTGCTACACCTGCCATCCCGGCCATCCAGCATCCCAAAGCACATGCCTGCTGCTTTGCCCTCACGTTCAAAAGGCATCAGATGTCGATGTTTCTTATTCCTTCTGCTCCCCTCCATCACACGCTGCTGCTGCCCTTCCTCACCCTCTCACCAATTCCATTTTTGTACTGTATTTTGCTGGAGTTTTTGAAATACGTGAAGGAAGCCAGCATTGCTGAAAGGCTTCGCTGCTGCTGGGCGGCCAGATCCCCAGAGATCCCCAGATGGGCTTCCTGGCCACATCGTCTGCCAGCTCTGGTTACGGCCACTGCACAGAGCACCAAGCCTCCGCAACAGGCACCTGCTGCTTGTTCTGGCTCGGGATGGCAAACGGGAACATCTGCCTCGGGACCAGAGCCGGGCTGGGCAGGGCAGGGCAGGTGGAGCAGGCACACTGTGTCCAGAGCTCCCTGCCAGGCAAGGCACATTAAACAAAGACGGCAGGTCAATATCTGACTGGCAGCCAGCAAAGCCACGCTGTCCACCACACGCTGGGACCACAGGCAGCCTGCACCACCCAGCAGGGACCACAGGACAAACACAGGGCACCTGGAGCACCTGCTCCAGCTCCACTGAGCCCTGCTTTACCAGGAGTCTAAAGACAGTGCGACACGCTGCCATTGTGTCCCTGCTCCCCTCAGGGGAGCTACGGGACAGCCGAACACCGACTGCTTTGTGCTTGCTACTTCACAAGCGCTTGGGAGCAGATTCCCCTGGTTGGGAGCAGACACCCTGGTGCGGCACGGTGCCCTCCCGCACGGCTGGTCTGGAAACAGCTGCTGCCCGCGCTGCCGAGCACAAGGGCTCCTCTCCTCCATCCCCTGCAGAGCCCAGACAGCTGCACACAGGCTACACGAACTGCGAGCACAGAGCAACAGATATATTTAAAACATGACCTGCAATATGACCTAAATTTTACTTCTGTGAAATGAAAATAGTAGCTCCAAGTGTCTTCCTCATGCATCGCATTTTCTTTGTTTCCTTTTATATTTAGGACACAGGTCTTCTACCCCTCCCAGAAGGTTCAGGCACACAAGGGAAGCACACAGGGAACAAACGCCACAGCTAACAGAAAGAATGTTTAAAATTGTTTGCCACGCAACATATTAAAACAGCAAGAGCTGCAATTAAAAACGTGTGGGAGTTTCATTGGCCTGCCACATCTGGGGCTGAGAAGACTGTCCAGGGGTCTTCTGCCTGCTCAGGGCTCCTGCAGAACTGCAGCACCAGCACCTGGTGCTTCTGGCTGAGTACATCACCAGGACACAGATCCCCCGCTTCCTCCTTCCCCTCTCTAGTGTTCTCATACCAGTGCTCCAGCTCTGTTCTCATCCCATCCTTCCTCCTTCACATGTTAGTCCCCATTTTAGGGAGTTTGGTCTTCAAAGAAATATCCTGGACGTTATTTTTCTCAAAAGTATTTGGCAGCAAACAATCTTAAGTTTTTCTTAAAAGGTAGGCGCAGATGCAAGAAGGGCCATGGGAGCTCAGCTGTGCTCATCCCAGGAAAACAGAAAAGCAGAACAGGAGGAATCCAGCTGCTCTGGCCCAGAGGCCCCAGCCATTTCAAGCTTTGAGGATGTGGCATGGAAGGACCAGAGCACCCACATTCCCTCTTCTTCACTGAATATGTGCAAGAAAAGGAGATGCATCTCCATGAAGTTAATCCCACACGGGACCAGCGCTCTAGGGTGAAGGTTTCCCACTGCTCGGTGGGAGCTGGTCCCTACCTGCCAGTTCCAGCAGAGCAAGGCCAGGCATGGGGGCAGGCACTGGTCCCTCTTCCCCCTCCTGTGGGCCTTCAGAGGGGCGCATCAGCATCATCACACCTGCAGCTCCGAGGCCAAGGGAAGGCGCAGGTGTGAAGGAGAGCCCAACAGTGGTTTAGCAGGAGCTGTACCTCTGGGAATGGATTCGATGTCAAGTGTCAGCAAGTAAATTGCTATTGGCTTCTCAATAAGCAGCAGTAGTGAGCTAAGTGTTTCCCTGTGTTGTGCAGGCTCTCTCCGACTCAATACAGCAGTATTGACAGCACAATCACAGGGTAATCCAGGCTCCACTAATATCTCAGCACTTCCTCATTGAAAATACACTTTCCACTTGGACATCAGCCCATTAGCACAGGCTCGCATCGCATGCTTCCCCCCACCCCGACCCACCAGGACACGCAGTGGCACAGCCCCCAGCTGCTCCCCGGGGCACAGCCCAGAGCATCACAGGAACGGGGCTCTTTTTGCAATGAGAAATCGCCAATGGAAAAAGGATGAAAGGTAATCACAAAGTCTTTATAACTCAAGTCTCTGTAGGTTTTGAAAAAAATTGGTATTTTCCTTGCTAGACAACACAAGTTCATTCAGGGAATTAACTCTCCTCTTGCCCCTTACCCTCCCCCTGTCATCCTTCCTTGCTATCTTATCTCTAAACTTAAGACCGAAGATTCCTCCAGGCAGAAGCCTCTCCTTTCATTCACTGAAAACACGCGACCTGCTCCTGCGCCACAGAAATACCTACATCCTACTACTGGACCACAGGGCACAGATGCTCCTCTGCTGGAAGAGACACCCTCCAGCAGACACCCTGCTGGCGGTCCCCGGGCACTTGGGATGCCTTCACCTGGAGGAAGCCTCCAGAGCTCCCTGGCAGCCCCCCTCACAGCACGATGCAACTCATTTTAACAGTCCCTGTCACTATCCACATGTGTGCTCTTCTACGCATCCCTAACGTAAATGCTGATCTTGTCTGCAACGACTGCTTGAAGGACTCTCGCTGAGAATTAGGTTGTTAATTTGTGTTGGATCGCATAATAAAAATCAACATGTCCCAAACACATGGGAGTACTTCTTTTTGTCCTAATATAGCATCGTCATCCATAAACATCCCTATTTTTATGTGTATAACTGTGTTCCAAGTTCAACGTCACTCAAAAAGTAGGGCTGAAAGTGCCACAAGATCTCAGTCAAGGTAGCGCTTCACCTGCAACATCTGGACAGCGGTTTGCATCACAGCTCGCAGACTGAAGCATCACATTACAGACTGTCTTCAAAAAGGTTACGCTCTTTTTCTAAGAATACAGGCCACGATAGGAACTGGTAATTAGACAGAAGCAGAGGTTGGCTGCAAGGCAAAAGTCTTAAGGAGCAGCATCAGAAAATACAAGTTTTCCCCAGAACAGCTGCTCCAGAGCTGTAAGCGACACACAGGGCTGTGCAGGTTTGCCAGGAGGCTTTCAGGACGCCCTGCCATGCACACGGGAAGTCCCGCTGCTTTCACTGGGGGACAAGAGCCTTCGTGTTACTTCAAACATGCTGGCAGTAGGAAAAGCCATTCGCACCACTTGAATATTTGGAAGAGTGGAAGGCAGACGGCAACAGACCAAGGCAAATTTAAAAACAGCAGGCTTTAATACAGTTAAAACATATATACGTCAAGAACACGCAAAATATCTTAACCATCCATGCTTTAGCTTCTTGCTGAACTTACTACAAATGCCCTAGTTAGCTTAGCAATGCAGAGCACATCACATCAAACAGCAAAAATGACAGGTTGCTCATGTGCAGGCATCTAATGTTACCAACAACATGAAGCCAAGATCAGAAAGTGAAAAGCAATGAAAAAGCCTGCTGGCGGATCCCCTCTGGCCGGACCAACCGCCTCGCGTGCTGCTGGGGCAGGGATCCAAAGAGGCCCGCGGAGCCACTCGTGCCCGCAGCGCACGGGATTCACCCACTGCTCCCCAGTCTAAATTTAGCCGGCACAGGCACACGGCTCCACGTTCTCCACATTCAGAAGTTGCATTCATGTGGAAAGGTGGTGTCTCACAGCATGCAGCAAAGAAACGGCACTGCAGAATGGGTTGATATATTCAATTTAGCTTTAATCTATTTTGGTAATAGTAACAGTAAAACCAGGAGGACAGATGCCTCGAGGAAGATCCAGCCACACAGCAACAGACCCAGGGCCTCCTGCCACCCCGTACAACTTTCCCCAAAGACCACACCACAGTGATTTCACTGCCATTGCTGCCGTAGACAACAGGTAATCTAAGGATGCCTTTTACTTTTTGCAACCACAGCCCAAGATGCCTCGCACAATGCCAGACCTTTAATCATAACGACTCACTTCTGTTGTGTCCGAGCACCAACAAGTAGCATCTTCCACCTCACCAAGGTCAAAACAACATCAAGTAAGAGGAGAACAGCACATAAACACCGAGATGCAAAGCACCTCCAAGGGCGGTGCATCCCATAACCCACCTTCCAGCTGGCACAGTGCCATGTGTCCTGCTGGACACAGGACACTGCAGCAAAGAGCTGAGTGGAAGTGTTTGGAGCAGAACCCCTCCGGCACAGCCTCGCTAATGTTAAATTGCCAGGATTATGAAGGCAAGGTCAGGAAGCCTTCTGTTGCAGATAGGGAAGGTTATTTGGTCTGGAGACAGATGAGGAACAGATACCCGGCTAGGAAGAGGTTAACGCTGCTTCAGCCTGCAATCTGATAAACGGCTCTGCAGAAAGCAGGTTCTCTCACTTTGAGATATGATGTCACTAACCTTTATTGATCCACAATCAGAGAACTTTGCTTATCTCTCTCCTGTGATATGCTGCCCTCCTGTACTCAACTAGTGTTTAATACACTGCTGGGCATCTTGCACTCTTTATAGCTCACACCACACCTCCGCCAGGCCACCGGGGACAATATTTCACAGGCTGCGCCAGCCCAGCTAACTTGAGGAATAAGACACAGGAAGGCGTCCCTTCCCACCCTGCTGCCTCCTGCAGTGGAACCATTTCAGAGAAGCACTGCACACCTCCACTGGAACACCTCCTGAAAAGAGGGGGCGGTGTAGATGTGGTCCAACGGGGTCTTACAGCCTCACATATGATAGCGGGGCTTCAGGCTGAATGCAAGGCGAGCGTGTGGCCTCTCAAGTTACTGTTCCTGTGGAGTGTTTACCTTCACCCAACTTTTACTATTTTACAAAAACAACACTTTACTTTTAACCTCAACTTCCTTTTTGATATCTGAGGTGAAACATGAAGTTGGGTGACTAATACAAGAACTGTAAATTAGCCATTGATTCCTATGTGGCAGCAAAGCACTTGCCGTAAACTGTATGCACCAAATCCAGTGGTGTTTGTTTCAAATACACCAGTGATGCCAGAAAACAGCTGAATAGCCAGGTAGCAAAATCTTAAACAATAAGATCAGCCAAGCATAGAGACAACCGGAAAGGAGCTTCAGAGAGGCTCAACACCAGCAGGCAGCCCTATATGCCGTTTTGCTTCTGATGATACACAAAGAAGTTGCCTGTGAACAACTCGTGCATTTCTGGGGTTTTATTTAGCTGTACACTTACAGTAGAAAAGCCTGTGCACCAGCAGGGGCAGACCCATGAGAACCTGCCCCTGCCCGGCACGCAGCTGGTGCAGGATGGCAGAGCCCCCCAGGAGCAGCACCCGCACCCCAGAACCGGCCGTGCCCCCAGCGGGACCCCGCCAGCCCGGGCTGGAGGAGGATCGGACACTGCAGCAAGGCGTGGGAGTTACGGAAAGACTACACAGAGCAAGAGCACAAAACCCTGAGGTTACAAGAAATGAGAGTATGAGGCGGAAGAGAGGCCAAGAATAAGACAGAGGTACCTACGAGCAACAAATGGTAGAAAGAGGTAAGCGGGGTGCTCCTGCCTCGTACTACCACAGGCAGAGTGGCGCCTGCTTACACCGCAAGGCGGCTCTTACATCGGGGAACCTGGTGCCGCTGGCCACCCCTGGAGCCAAGGAATTACACAGGCTCAAAACCACACTGGAGGTACTGGAGAGGTGGAGTAGAACATCTCAAGCTTTGTTTTGAAGGTTATGTGAACCTTTCTGTTTCAATGGATAATCGGTCTTTTAAAGCTTTGGAAAAGGAGAGAGTAGCAAGTTTTCCAGCATACAGGTGACTGTTATAAAATAGCTGTGACCTACTTTACTCGTCATTCACCAAGGCAAAAAAAATACACTCTCATATCACTGCAGGCCAAGTGTTAGGTTAGGAGTTAAGGTTTGTCCCTCTGTTAACTACAAGGGATGAAGCACTGGCACAGGCTGCCCTAGCGCAAGATCGCAAGGACAGTCAGCCACAGCCTCAGCAATATCACTCTCTCGATACAGCAAGTGTCCCCTTCCAGACCTGCACTTATACGACTCTATAAATACACTGCTATGCAGACAGGTCAGAGAAGAAGAAAATTAGGAAGAAACGTCCACTTGGCACAGGTCAAATTACTACAAGTTACTGGTCTGATGCAGTCTAGTAATTCTTATAGTTTCAGACATGCACTGAACTTCCTTTTTTTTTTAATTAAAGGTCTTTTGAACCACGTGCTTCTTAAAATAGCAAATTACAGCCTTCTCCAATTTGTGGAAATAAATTAGGAACACTGTCCGAATTACCAACCTTGGCAGAGAGCATAAAAATCCCAAACTTAGATTTCCTGCAAGTCAAGAGACATTTGAATTAGAGGTTTTGGACTGTAACCCGTTAATATTCCTGCTCAGTCATTAAGTTCACGTACAGAGCACTAAATATTTCAGGATCCAAAGAAGGAGAAATGCAAAGGCCAGCGGCCGAGTCGTGCGCTGTCGCTTTGACAGCTGGAGAGAAATCGCCACCAACCCACCAGAAATATGCTTCAGCTGATCCTGATCCTAAAAGCAAACCTGGATAGACACAGAGATGCTGCTAATGAATGGTTTTCATCCCAGTGCTGTCTCTGCCTGTCGAGTGCCATGCAATATTTATGATGGAAGTCACCCCGGGTGACTCCCTGCTCTGCTGAGAGCTACGGACAGCAGCTCCAGCCTTGGCCAACAGAAACGTGTGGAAAAACAAGCTGAATCCCTGACCCGTTATCTGCACCAGCTAAAACGAGTGAGAATTATCTGCCACACACAAAGCTTCACAAATCCTTTACTCCAACCCTGAGCTGTGGGACCCGGCGCTCCGGCCAGAAGGAAGCGCAGGGAATCGGGTCCCCACGAAGCTACAGGAGGGTTGGGAAGATGCCCCCACCCCGGTCAGGGAGATGCCCCCACCGCTGCACCACACAGGGTCTGCTGGCCCAGGCCCAGGCTCGCAGGAGCACGACCCAAGGGCCAGACCCAGGCTGGGCATCCCACAGGGTCTTCCCTGGGCACTGGTGCCTTTCAGCACCCGTGACCCTGCACCCAGGGACCTGGGATTAGCACTGCTGAGGCAGGCCTAGCAAGCACTGCCTCCAATTACATCAAGCAATTATCTTAGAGCAATTACAACAGCACTTGGGGTGCCGAAATGCCCTTTCCTGTACCGACCACAACAAGAGTCCGCAGGGCACTGCTTCCAGAGAACCCCTTCGCTGCTCCAGGCCACCCGCCACGGAGCTAACTGAATGGTCACAAGCTGCTATAACAAAGTTCGCCTCTTCAGTCTGAGACAGAGCAAAAAAACCCCAAGTAAACCCTGAAAACTTATTTAGAAACAGTAGAGAACTTTGTTCCAACCTGCCCTTGCCTCAGGCAGTGGCATCATCAGGTGTGAACAGGATTCAAATATCTCAATACATAAAGGACTGAGTCAGCTTCAACCTTCTTCACATCATCTTTTTTGAGGATCACCACTGAAGATTTTCTTCAGCTTTTCCACTGCTGCTATTTCAGTAATGCTACATCTCTTCTATCCAGGGGAGGTAACCCCGCGCCGGGGAGGCTGCACCTCTTTACTTTCGTTGAGCTACCAGAAATTTAAAGAAAGCATTCAGACAGTTCGACTGCTCAGATGTTTCTTCCACAAAAAAGCTTTTGGTGTAAATATATCCTGCTGCAGCTCAGCATCTCCACTCCATTACAGATGGATCATGAGACTCAGCAAATCCCTGCCAGAACAGCAGTACTTGGAATAGTTACAACTTTTAATGTACATCTTATACCATAACTTCACAACATCAGGGAAAACACAAGTCAATACAGCTAGCACAGAGGTGGCCAGATAAATAACTTAATTTCTGGAGTGTACATCCTTCAGACGTAAGCATGTTCCAGGGCAGTCTGAAGGTGCTGTCTCGTACCAGTCTCAGCTACTAATTCCTACCAAGGTATTTCTGGAAACTGGATCTGCCTCGAAACAGACGCTGCTGGATGCCCAGCAGAAGAGATGTCACTGCCCAGAGCACTCTGCACAAACTTAGGATAAAAAAATTATAATGCTGTGGGCACATCTTCCACCTGCCTAGCAGTTTGATAACAGTGAGTACCTTCACTCCACTGGATTTAACGAAAGGAGAATGTTTTGTTGGGGTTTTTTGGTGGTGGTTTTTTTTTTTAACATTCCTTCACCATGGTATTGCTCTATGACCAACTTCAAGACCTGGGTCCTCTGCTCCAGCTGCCAGACCACTCTGCACTTGAATGCCCAGAAACATCTCTGTCTCGAGCCCTGCAAACCCAGCAACACGCTGTGCTTGCAGCCATTCCCCCACCCCAACAGAAGCCTGAATCGAACCAAAGGGGCTGACAGAAACCCTCCGACGGACCCCACTGCTCTGCGCAGCGGGGTGATGTGGCAGGAGCCCGGGCTGTGCCCCAAGAGGCAGAGTAGGAAGGGGAGGGTTCTTTTCTTTATTTAAAAGGTGCTGCTGGAGGTAGAAACACATGAAAGTCTATGTAGGACAAGGGAAGGAATTATCCCTCCCATTGATTTTTGCTCTGGGGTATTAGAAAGAACACAGCATTTATCTGGAGATTTCTTCCCAAAGCTAACTATGGACTTTCAAACGTAAATGAGACTTGAAAGCGGCTTATCAGGCAAGGATCTGCTGAAACCCCACCGGGATGCGGGAGCCCTGGTGGGAGCTCTCTGATCCATGTCCCCCTCGGACGGCTGAAAGCCCCGCTCTCGTCCCCAGCCTCAAGCAGGCAGCTGAAGGGGCACAGCCCAGGGAAGGCAGCAGGGAAAGAGCTGCAGGACAGCAGGGTTCCCTGCATCCCTCTTCAGACCTTATATCCCACCCTCAAATGAAGAGTTCAAAGCACAGGGACCACCTCCTTTCCCCATTACAGCTGGACAGCTCTAGCAGGCATCCCTTCAGACCTGCCCCCTCTGCCACGGGGACCTGCGAGTCCCCTTCTGCAGGGCCACGACATCAACGGCATGGGGACGCGATGGCATCAGCTGCCCTGTGCCTCGAAAGACAGTCAGAGGGCTGGGGGCAGCGCACCCCAGCTATGGCTGGATGCAACGCGGGGACACGGGCTTGGTGCCCCTCTGAACCCACCCCGTCCTCCAGCAGCCAAGGCTACACCCTGGGAACTTCTTGTAGCCAAGGCTACAATCCTGGGTAGCAGGATAAAACCTGACCTGGCGAAACCCTTCGGCGGCATTCCCAAACACGTAACCACCGCATTGCACCCCAAAAGCCATTCCCGGAGCCCCCCTGCCCCGCAAGGCTCCGGCTGCCACGCCACAGCCCGGCTCCTTGGGAAAAACCTCTGAAGCCTCATCTCCCGTCCGCTGTCTTTCCCAGGTAGCTGGGAGGTTGTAATTGGTGAGGCAGGAGATTAGAAATATCGGCAGCCTCTAAGTAAGACTTTAATTTACTGGCAGATCAATAGCGCTAGGGTTATATTGGCAAAGTGTCTACAACTCTATTGACTCACGCAATTCCTCTTATCAATTTATCAGAAATCTGGAAGCCAGAAGATATTGTTTGAAGAAAAAAGGCAGCAGGAGTTTGAACACTTAGCATGGGCTGCCCAATCAGGCTCTCAGCACTAAGCATTTTACAGCAGATGTATCTACTGCAAAGGAGGCTAATATATGATATGATTAAGAGCTAACTTGCTTCCTCGCATGCCACGCAGCCTTTTCAAGTTGCTTCTCACCTCAGACCTTTGCACTGAGAGAGCCACTAGGACAGACACACTCCCACCAGCCCAAACAGAACAAGAAAAACCCGTATTTCACACCACAAGATCCTGAATTCAGACCCTCCTGCCTGGACCCTACCCAGGCTGACCTCTGTTTCCTACAACATCTCAGCTTTATGAAGTTAAAAGCCCACCGCAGCATTGGGAATCTGCTCACAAGGATTTTGGGAAAATGAGCATTTCTGCACTTACAGAGACAATGAGAAAGGGTGAGGTTTGTCTCCCAAACCTTCTTCCCCACCCTCAAATGAAGAGGTCAAAGCACAGGGACCATTCCCTTCACCGTTACAGCTGGATGGCTGTAGCAGACGTGTAGCAAACCTGCTGCCATCTGACAGCGGGACAGACCTGTTCTGGGGGGAGCAGGGGGCAAAACAACCCAACCTCACCCCCTGCTCCCCATCCCCCGCCTGCTTAATCCTCATTCCACTGTGCTGGAAGGCCTGCTGCTCTGTTGGGTACCCAGGAGAGGTGGTCGGTGGCAGAGCCAGTGGCAGGGACAGCAGTACAGCAGGACGGCTGCCCCTCTCCAGGCTGGGAGCAGGTCCAGGAATTTCTCAAGCTGGGCCTCCCAGCTTCCCACCGCAGTGTCCCACCACCATGAGACGCCCCTCTTGAAAAGCACTAGATAGCAATACCCTTGTAACAGCTCAAATACAAGATTGCACCTGTGCCGCCTTCAAAAAGGAATCCAAATTAAACTTTGGGACTCTTAACAGCAGCAAGTGGGAATACGTCCCACCCCATCTCCTTGCTGAAGCACTAAAGCAGACAAAGCGAGTGCATGGAGGCCCCTCTGAGCCCCTGCTCTCCCAGCCTCACCCCAGTCAGAGGTCACAACACCCATCTCCCCAGTGAGGTGGAGCAGCGGGCAAGTCCTGGGTCTGAAGCAGCAGCCCTTGGTCCCAGTAGGTTACACACCTCCTCCTCAGCATCAAGATGGAGCAGGAACCATCTGAAACCCTGGAGCCTCCTCATCTCCATCCAGACACTGCTCCTGGCTGCAACAGAGGCAGCCTGACGCCGCACAGAGAGGAGTTGCACTGTCTACACTGAACACTGCTGTAACCAAATGAAAGCCGCCAGGTGCTGCCCAGGGCCTCTGCAGAGCTCTGCACGCTGCTGGAAAGGCACAGCTCCGGGCACTCTGCCCCCAGTCCTGCATCGCACCCAGCCCACATGCCCCAGCCCAGCATCCCAGCATAGCCACAGCTCCATGCTACCCAGGCAGCACACCTGGGCTCAGCTCCCTCTTTGAAAGAAACCAACTCAGCTGTAAAATGTTTCAACTAGATTGCAGGCACCCCAACTGCATAATGCCTCTCCTCTTTTTAAAGGCAGATTTGAACTTTTCACCCAGGGTCGGGCAGCTGGAGCCCAGCCCAGCCCCAGCAGGACCAGGCGTGGGAGGCTGCGCTGCTCTGTGCGCGGGCCACGCAGCAGCGCAGACTGCAGCATCCCTGACCCTGGCACCCCTGGTCCCCAGCAGCACAACACATGGTGCCCAGGGCCCGCAAGGTGCAGCAAAGCCCTGAAAAGCTGCCGACACCGCCTGGCTGTGCAGACCCTGCCTCTGCCCATGGCTTTACTGGGGGAGATGATGCCAAGGGGAACTTGTGTTTTGAGAGCACTAGTGACTCAGCCTGCCTGTCCCAACTTTAACTTAGCTGGGAGGTCCTGACCAGAAGTCACAGTTAAAGAAAATCTCACGGGAGTCCTACCCTGGAGGAAAAACTTGATCTCTCACTGCAGGCTTCGCAGCAGGCTCTCACAGCCGAGTTAAACAAGATCACTGCAGCCCAGAGCACGCATTCAACACCTCCAACCAATGCTTACAAAGACACCATGCCCCAGACTGATGACAGTCAAAGCTGCTGCTCAGGGAAGTGCATTACCTGCTCCTCTGGGGAGAAGTTTGAGATGTTCAGTTGCTAATTAACGTAAACAGGTATTTAGGTCTCTCCTCCAACAGGAAAGTATTTTGGAAAGGAAAAACAAAAGGGCAATGTGGTTATAGTGACAGAATCTAAACTGCTCCCCTGGGATGACATCGGGCAAGTCACTTACCCACACCACCTGGGCACGAGTGCTGCTCGGACCAAAGCCCCCGGTACCACCTCTCCCATGGGAACCGGTGCTGACAGGGCTCAGCGCATCTCCTACAGACACGGCAGCCTCTGTCCCCATGCTGTCTCCAAAGTTCCATCCTTCTGTGCAGAGCTCGGGCAGTGCCGATGCACCGCTCCCGGTGAATCCCTGCGTGCTCCGGAGCTCGTGGCAAGGATGCAGCCCCACGAGCAATCCCAGCTCCCGCACAAGCCATGCTGACGGGCATCCCCCTGGCATGGCTTCCATCAGCTGCTGGAGCACGCGTCCAAAGCAAGCACTTTGAGGAAACCTTGAATCCTAACCAAGCACTTTGAAGAAGTCTTGAGCAAGTCAACCAGAAAGGAGAGATCAAAGGAGGGAAAGCCCTGGGAAGGCAGGCAGGGGGAGGAGCGGCAGGGAGCACCAGTGAGCTCTGGAATGAGCACCTTCAGTATTTGTTAGGGATACTCAAACGGACAAAATCTCTCTCTGAACTTTTCAAGGAAAACCTGCCTACGACCTGGATTAAAAGATGCCTTCTTCATCACTGTGGAAACCCCCTTGACTCCACTGGACACCCAGCCGGGGTCAGCAACCCCCAACCTGGCACTCGGCACATCCCAGCTTACAAACCAGCACCGGCATTGATGGGCTGTGCCACGAAGTGCCACTCTGCGGCCACATCGAGCCAGCTTCTCACCAAAACCTCGAGGGTGAGAGGCCTCCAGTGAAAAGTTTCTGCTTTTATTATTCCAGATCCCAAACACCTCCATGCAGGGCCCCCCGAGTACCGAAGGCAGCACAGGGAAAGGACGGCTGGGGCGGAGGGAGAGCAGAGGCCAGGCTCCTCCTGCAAAGCTCGGTGCTGCCCCAGCCCACTCCTGGCAAACCCTGCGGGCTGCGAGGCTGCCAGCTCCCCGCCGGCCAGAGACCCTGTCCTGGAGCACAGCACTTGTGCTAGTGGCACCCTTGTGCTAACCCTCCCGCGGGAGGACCGTCTTCCGTGTACAAAAAATCTAGAAGCAGAAAGGCAGGGTGGGGGCCAGGGGAAGGTAGCTGCCTCTCAACCCCCCCCAAAATGCACTACAAACAGCAGTGGCAACTTGCCACAGTGGATGAGCTTTAGAAAACCACCCGTGACAAGTGTGGTAGGAGAGTTTTGTACACCAGGAATAATTGCCTCTCCTGGAGCTTTAATCATCAGGGTTGCTATGAGAAACTGACTTTTCTCCCCTTGGATTAATCAAAACTATGTTATTCAGCGTGGCAGCAGGACAGGTCTGCAATTCCACATCCCTTTGTCTTGCAGGACATGAAATGGAAGAGCAGAAGTAAAAACAGGGGAAAACTAAATCTCCTGGGTCTAAAGTTCAAGAGTGACAAACACTGCTCAGAACCAGAAGAGTTTCTTAATTCAGAGCAGCTTGGAGCGGGAAACAAAAAAAATACTCCAAAGCCCCCCCTCCATTTCACTAGCCATCAGGTGATAAGTGAAAACATGCAGCCATCAGGGCTCCAGAAGCTGGTAAAAGCCTCCTGACCAACTAGCTACTACTTCTAGCAGCTTTCATATCAGGATGTGACAGCATTAGGTCAATGGTTGGACTCCTTGAAGGTCTCTTTTTCCACCTTAAACGACTCCATGATTCTACATGGAGCTCCATACTAAGTTGGGTACATCCCCTCTTCCAGCTAGATGCAATGCTGCAGAAGTTGCTCTGTTCCACCTCAAATTCACTCCTCCACCATCACGCAATAGGGAACCAAGGCTCCAAATATGAGCAAGCTGGAGTGGGTGACGAGAGTCAATCTCGGGGCAGAGGGTTACCAGTTCCCACTGGGGTCTGGCCAGTCCCTGGCCTGAGGCCACACGGCGTTTCCTTCCCACGCGCCAGGTGGCACTTCAACATCTCATACTGCATTTAAGGTACTATATTGCCCAAAGAACTCACAAGTTAAATAGTGCGCAAGTAAAATATATGGAAGTAAATAAAGGTAAAAGCCCAAAAGACAAACTTTTGAAGTACCTAGCACAAGAGGAGGGAGAATCACCACTTCTCCTGGGAAGAGCCCCGCTGCCCCAGACACTTGCTGGCACTTCAGACGAGCACTGCTCTTACCCAGGACAGTCAGTCCCCACCTCAAGACACCCCAAGAGACTTGTATGCAGGCTCCTGGTCCACAAAGCCTGCAGAGACCTACCCCGGCCCCACGGGAGGGCTGCACGGTGCAGCTCCCTTCCTCCATACAGTCGGAGCCCTAGCAGGGATCAGAGGCTGCAGCAGGCTCCAGATCCTCTGCTCTGCCTGTGCAGCTGAGAAGCCACAGCCCTACCTTCCAGGGTAAAACCAAAAGCTTAAAGAAACAAACAAAAAAAAAGTTCTGACTCAGTAACTGTGAAAAAGCAAAAAAGCCTTGGCTTGAGGGCAGAAAGGAGGAAGGGTGGGACAAGCACGCAGAGTGGTGACAGTGTGAGACGCCCGCAGAACCACCGCCCCTGCTCCTAGCGCCGGCCCGGAACCACAGCCCTGGCACCACTGCGGCACCCAGAGCTGCTCCTGCCCAGCGGCACCCGGGGTCTCCCACTGCAGCCCCCGCCTCTGCCCCAAAGCGCCGCACCGCACTTATCCAGCCTGTGACTCTCGCGGCTCCAGCAAGAGCAAACACCTGCAGGGCCCTCAAAAAAGTAAGATGGAAAGAAAAATCAAAACAAGTAAAATTCTCGAGCCCAACCGAGGACACAAAGACGCCATTCCCAGGAGGAGAGGAAATGCCTGCCCGCCCCTCCACAAAAGCAAAAATCAAACTCCCAGCTGATGTCAAAGGCCAGCAATTCCCACTCCATCCTTGTCATGTCCAGGTCACCCGACAGGCCCTCAGAGCCTCTCATCTGGTGAGAGTCATTCATCTGATTGCGTCTAACACGCTCAATCTCAACACTAGAAAGCGAACACTTGGTATCTCCAGGACATAGAAAGTTGGCTTGGTTCTCCTCCTCCGCAAAGCGGCAACCACCAGAGCCAGGGAGCACACTGCCCACCCAGACACCCAAAGCACCCAGCTGCAGTGACCACCTCGGCCAGCTCGGGAAGACACACAGTACAGACAACCTTCCCCCCAGGTTCACAACGGTCTCGGCCAATTCATGCATCCCAAAGGAAACCTGGAGCAGAGCACAGCCCATCTCCCGTGCGCTGCTCCTGCAGAGCGCCCAGTGACCACCCTTCTCACGCCTCAGCACCACCCCCGGCGCAGGCAGCGGGGACCCGGCACCCCCGGCGCAGGCAGCGGGATGCTGGTGGGGGGAGTGGGTGGGGCAGGTCAGACAACCGAAATGGGGAGAATAAAGACCTTTTGCTAAAGCTCCAGGAAGCAAAGAGAAAAAAACGCTAATTAACTCAGCAGCAAGTTGTTAGTATTTGCATATAAATGCAGCCACAAATCATTACAAACAAGCCGGGACAAGCCAGGCCCATTAGCATACACAGCTCCAGCCCGGACAGCCCTCGGTGGGTCACTGAGCAGAGGCAGGCTGCCAGCCGCTCCTGGGGGAGGGCAGGGGGAAAGGGGCCTTATCTCTGCAAACACTCCTACTTCCAGCAGCAACAGAAGCCACAGGGATAACGTTTCTTTCCGTATAAAACAAAGGAATGGGATAAATCCTTCAGTCCCACTCGAGAGCAAAGTAAGAGCTGGCAAGAGAAAATGCAAGGCGGTGACTCCCCAGCGGGGCAGCCGCGCTCCTCCTCGCCCGGGACGAGGGCAACGCGGGCACCTGGCCTCCGGCAGCGACAGCAACACCCCACCGAGTTCCAGGGGGCCGGAGGACCCTGGGCACCCACCACCCACAGACAGGCCGTGGGCAAAGCGCCTGGCTCCCGTCTGCCAGGGCTGAGCGCTGCAGCCCCATTCAGCGGAGCGCAAAGGCAAGGGAAGGGGGCGAGTGTTTAGCCGAGGCTGGAGGTGCGGAGTTTGACTCCTTGAGACACCGCACGGCCGCAGGAGCCTTCACCTCAGAGCTCTCCCTCCAGGGAGGATGCGGAAGGCGGCACGCATCATAAATAACAGCTCACACACCTGATGTGTCAGAAGAACATGCCTAAGAGCCAGAAACGGTAAAAATAATCTGAACTGATCAAAACCCAGGGCTATTACTGCAGTTCAGCAAGTTCACCCTTCCCAAAGCCACAACTAGAACCATTTGCTTTATCACACTATTTCATCTGAGCTTGCCTCCTCACTGCTGAGATTTTTGTTTGGCACTTTCTCCGGCGTCAGCAGAGGCTGCTCAGCAGGGCAGCCCCAAGCAGCTCCGATCCTCCCCAGCACGCGTGGCAAGGACCGGGACCAAATGGGATCTCTTTGCATTTGCCCAGTGAGTCACTGAGAAGAGGACACAATGTTACAAAAACTTACTCTTCTTCCTCTCACAAAAAGTCAAAATCTGCAATTCCACTGTTCTGGGGTTCTGCTTGCTTCACCCACCCACCCCTAACTGGCATCTTAGGATTTAAAAGAAACCTCCAGCAATTACCAGTTCACATCAAGGCTTTATAAAGAAAAAAAAATCCAATTTCTAATTTTAAACAGGAAACTCTCCCTGGCAAGATCCCAAGAACCCTTCCATGGTGACTTTTATTAAACGCAAGTTTCTCGTCACTGCAACTCTGAGCACAGACTGTCAGCTCCAGCAGAAAGCAAACCGATGCAGCGCTGACACTGCAGCCCGGCCAGGGGCTGCCTGCTTCCCAGCCACGAGCTACATGAAGCCCCTCTGCAAATGGGAAACATTCATTAAACTACACCCAGGCAGGCATTTTCAACATAGCGTTTAGAAATACATTACCTCCTTATCTGCAGTCAGTGAGCATGCCTAGCTTCTTAGAGAGGCCGCAGCATGACACATCTAAACAGGAGCCAAGCTTGAACAATCATGCAAGATAGACAGGACGAGCTTCCCCACCACAGCAGATAATACATAACTAAATTGTTTTGAAAGAGTATTAAAGCTGAAATAGTCTAGACTAGGTTTTTTCCCCCTAAATGCAAAGTTTCAAAACAGATGTTATCAAAGAAATCACAACAGCTTCTAACAGCAGTTCCCACTCCCATGTCCTGCATCATCTGATTCAGAAATCATCCTTCTCGTTCAAGCTCTGGCGTGTGTGTTTGCAGGAGTAACCACTTTTATTTGTCCTGACTTGGAAGCCAATTGTTCAGCTCACATTTTCACTCTGTGCTATGAAGTTTTTCTTCACTAATGACTCTGTACCGAATAAACCACTAAAGAAATCATCAGCCTGTAGAAACAGACTGGGGGAGGGGCTCAGAATCACTCCTCAACAACCAGGAAAATGGGCATCTGTACAAAGATGCCCCTGCCTGTTGGGGGACAAGGCCGAAGTGATGGGGAGCTGAGCTTAAGGTTGTACCGGTGCACCTAAATCAGTATAGCAACTGATGGAGGTAACCGAGTGTGACAACCCAGCTGGACACCCGAGGAGGGGTGACACAGCACCGCACACAAGTCAGCGTGCCCACACAGCACAGCCGCATCGCTTCACCCACAGCCGAAACGTTTCAGCAAACCTGGCTATGTTCTCTCACTTGGGTTGGCCTTATCACGCAAGTTCAGCTTTGAGTAGATAAAACCCCCACACTTTGCTACAGATAGTGGAGAAGGAGCAGCGGTCCCAACAGTCTCGCCCCCACTGCCCTGTTCGCACACGTGGCGAGTACGGGGGCCGAGCGCGCAGCACCGCGCAGGCAGCAGCCTCCAGCGCAGCCCCGCCGCAACGTACCTGGCTGTGACTTACAACAGCAATATTGTGCAAACACAACTGACATCCAGGAGCAAACCCCAACCCCAGTACAACCTGCCGTCAGGGAAAGGCACGCTGCACGTGCTCAGCCAGCCCTCCCCTCCACTGGCGGCCTGTGCAGCTCCCCGCCACCCCCTCTACTGCCACCAGTTACATTCCAGACCTTGACAAAGTTAGTAGAGACATGAAAGAGACTCCTTCTGAATGTTATTATGCAATTGCTTAAATAAAAACAAAATCAATTTTAAAACCTGCAGCAAATATTTGGTTCAGAACTGCAAAGAACACGGAACAGAGGACAGGAGGGAGGAGACGGGGTTACCCGGGGCACACACAGACCTCTTGGAGAACAGCAGACAGTTCCTTCAGAGTAACACTGGCCGCTGCTGCTGCAGGGGACCGGGGAAAGCAAAGCCATTTATTTATTTATTTATTTAAGCTGAGGAAAATACAGACAGCACGGGAAGCTAGGGTGGCAGAACTCGCCCGGGCACCAGACCCGCAGCAGAGCGGCCGCCGTGCCGGCGCAGC
>JAVJGI010000036.1:22914358-22924767 GCA_035590275.1 Ibycter americanus | reverse complement strand
TTTTTTTTCTTTTTTTTTTTAGGAAAGGATGCAACATTCCTCCAGTCCCAACAGAACCTCTGCTTTGATTAAATAAATATTTCTCTAGCCTTACGGTAACATTTTTCACTTTCTGTTCGGGTCCATCTGCGATTATTATTTAAAATTTTTATTTCCAGCAGCTTTTCCCTCCCCATTCCAGCCCTTGCGAAAAATGTAGATGATCGCTGGGAACGTGGGATTTGAATTTTAGGAGGAGGTGAGCCAGTAAAGAACCTCTATCCAGGCTTCAGGAATATGTTTTCTTCATCCTTCTCTAAGAGACTATTTTCTTACTGGCAGAAATGCAGCTGAATTAAATCATCTCTCTTGAAAAATCTAAAGAAGCTTTTAAAATTGTCTCTTTGGTTTTTTTGCCTTTTTTTTTCTTTTTAATTTTTATTTTTAATAGTAACCCAAATAATTAACTTCCCGGTTCGTTTCATAGCATTGAACAAGGAATGCAGTTGCGGTCAGTTTTTCCATTTGGGAGAATCTTAATGTAGATGTATTTTATACTGAAAGGTAATAAACTGCATGTTTGTTAGTAAGTATTTTTAATGAAATGTATCAAGCTTTCCATATTTCTTAACGTGGGGGTAGTCATTTGAAATTTTGACAAGTCCCTTTAAGTGGGATGGGGGGGGGGTGGTGGTGGTGAAAGAAGAGGACAGACTATTAGAAATTTGAAGGGCTGTACTAGTTGATGCATTACTGGAAGTGTCTTGCATTTGGAAGATGTTCACAGGTTTTAAGAATCGAGGTTTAATACGTACCATAGTTATTTGAATATTATAAATGCAGCACTGATGTGTACTGTTATAATGCGCATGCTGTGTATGAGTTCTTACGGTTTGTTAAATGGTTAGACTCCAGCACGTTACCAGTTTGCCTTTAAAAGCTACCCTTAAAAATTTGTCAGACCCTGTTCAAAGTATGTTTGCCTTGCTTTATGGAAGAGTAATTGTTAACTTTACTTGCGCTTTCAAAAAAACCCAAAAATCCCAAACCCAAAAACCAACAAAACCAACCCCAACCAAAAAAAGAGGAGAAGGGAAAAAAAAACCCAAAACCAAAACACCCAAACCCCAAACCAACAAGCCCTAGGGCAAGTAGAATTTTTCAGAGCTGCTTGGTGTGCTATCTGTAAAGGTGCATGTAATTTGTAACTGTTGTTCTTGCTGAGTATGAAACAAACATGTTTTGATGATGAAGTTGAGGCCAGAATAAAGTCACCCTTGTCTTGTAGTACTTGGTATAACTTAGAAGTGGTGCATGCTTTCACCAGAGGCTGTACGTAGATCTGGTGGACCGGTCTGAGCGTGGGTGCTGCCTATGTACACACTTTTTACAGAGCAAAGAAAAAGCAAACGTGGAGAAGGTGGCAAGCAAATCTAATAACTGTCGATACTCCAGAAATAGGCACCTTCGGAGGAACATGTGCAAATGTAGTCTGGTAGCCATGTACGTTTTCTTTGCATTTGCATCGCGAATTCTAGTTTTGTGTTGCTGTCCTCTAATTTCCCATGACAACATATGGATCCCATAAATGCAAACATGCCGAAGTGCATCTGTCTGGGTAGTTAACACAAACCAAACGTCCCCCTTGCCGGCGATTCTGCTGCTCCTTTGGCCGTGCTGCGCTGTGCCCTCCTGTGACAGCCTCTCGCTGCTCCTGCATTCTTCTCCTTTCGTGCTCCCGGGGTGAGCCGAGTGCCCCGAAAGGGAGGAGGGCAGCGGGCGCCGGGGTCAGAGGCGCCCAGGAGCGGAGGGGTTAAGCAGGGAGAGGGGAGCGTGCCCTGTGGCCCCCCACCCTCCTGGGAGCTGGGTCCAGCCCTAGCAGGCTCTGCGCTGGGGTCAAGTCCTAGGATATCTTCCCTCCCCTCCTGGCAAGGGCAGGAGATGAGGCTGGGAAGGGGGACGGCCAGGCTGAGGGATGGCAGCAGTGTGCCCCTCGTCCTGAGCACCCACAGGCTGGGGAATGGAAGAGTTCCCATTTTTAACCAGGGTGCAAAAAGAGGGGGTAGGGTGGGTGGGTGACTGAGTGTGAAAAGAAGGGAACAAACAAATGATGACTGCAGGGCCAGCCAGATAAACCACTATGCAAACACCGAAATAAGGAATTAAGGAATAATTTGTACAGTAATCGGGTACAATTACACGTATGTGCACGCGTTTCTCCTCTAGAAAATTTACTTCCCTTAAGATTTCTTTGTTCTAGGCAAAAAGACAATCCAGTTGCTCACATATAAGAAGGGACTAACCTTGCTTTAATTGGAAATCTTGATACAGCCTCATCTGTAATACTGCAGATACCTCTTGTTTCTATATATGTGTCTCCACACATGCATGGATAGGATTTTTGGTTCAAATAGCTTTTAATGTGCTTAGCAGAAAGAAGCTCTCAGTATCAGATCTGCAGGGAAAATAAGACTGATTTTTCCCATAGGAAACTTGCTAAAGACGCAGTTGAATTATTAGATTAACCTTATTTTTTTGTCTTGCAGCGTATCTGATGTATTTGCGCATAGAATAGCATAGTTTTCATTTATATGATATTTTGAACAGATGGAACCAATACCGGCACTTTAAAGGAAAGTTATTATTTGTAAAAATGTATACAGATTAAGAGGAACAACTTTGAAGCAAAATGTTTTTCTGAGGCAGCGCATATGGCTTTCTGGACATAACTTTCAGAAAAGATGGTTGTTATCTTTGACATGTAAAATAGGGGTAAGCAGCTTTGGTTCCCTGGGTTCTGCAAGGAGACCAAGTCCTCCCCTGGAAATACGACTTGGCTGCCAAGCGGCTCAGGAGCAGCTCTGTCCTGAGGCAGGAGTGGGCCAGATTTGCATAGGGCTGTGGTGAAAGCGGTTCACTAGGGTGAATTTTTAGGGAGCCACAACCATGTCCCGCTGCTCAGGCACCAGGCTGGCTGCACGCTGCCGCCCTCCGCCTGGCACCAGGGGCAGCTGGGCTAAAGCTCTGAGGTGGAAGAGGCTGACTGGGCATGGGGGGGTAACGTATGGGTATAGGGAGAGAAAAGTTCCAGGCTATCTTTTTAAATTCAAGCTTTACAGATTATTGGGGGGGGGGGGGATGGGGGGACGGGGACAACCCTCTTAGGAAAAAAAATCTCCATAATATCATCCACTTACGTAGCTTTGTGCTTCTTGGAAATGTGTCTGAAGAATTAGAACAAAGCGTAGAAGGCCAGAGTCCTTGAAGGAGCTCCAAATGATAAAGTCTGCCATTCATTTTAAACACAGCATGCATTGTGAAAAGACAGGTCAATTTGAAGGCATTTGTCAGATTTCCAGTTCCCTCTACTCCTTTGCAATGGAAATTTGCAATCAAATCCCTGTACTAGAGTTGGGATGTCTGGCTTTATCAGTTTTTATTACTTTATACTCAAAGCATTGTCCAGGTAAGCTATCTTTTCATTTAGAAAGTTTGTTTGCATGAAGTTGCATACAAGAAGGGGGGAAGGCTGACATAAACTGGGCTGGAGCAGACGCATTTATTTAGGGGTCTGGAAAGGGGGAAAGGGCAGACGATCAGCAGCGACTGATTGCAAAGGGCTGTCTAAGCTGCAGAAGCGATCTGATACCATTTAAAGACGCCCAGCAAGAGGCATGGAAAGGGATATTCCAACAGCAGCGTGTTCATTGTTGGGATGCAGAAATGCAGCAGGGCTTATAAAGAGAGGGCTGGAGAGACGCACTGCTGAGCAATTCTAGCCAGATAACGTGAGTTTCTTCTGGAGGCACGTATGTGTTGTTTAATGGGCAGGGGGCTGCCTCCTTTATTTATTGCTGAGAGAGATGTGTGGGTATGCTAGAGGGGGGCGTATGTATTTCTCTAGAAGAATTACATACTGTAGGATTTGGGAAAGATTTGGGCTGGGGGGAGCGGGGGGAGGTATTCTGAGGAACGTTTATTCTCTTCTTTTGTCTTCAATATATTTCTGGGTTTTTACCTGATTATTACAAGAAATCTGTCCATCCATTTTTTAATCACTGGACTTACTATAGCCACTGGGAGTGATGGGACATCCGTGGGCTACGCCAGCTCTCTCCAAACCTCTGGCTAGGTTGCTGTAGTCAGGCTGAGTAAATACCCCTTAAGTCAACTAGCAGATTTTTAATATGCTTTTTTTGCAGGCCTTAACACAAGATGAGTAGATGTGTTTGCGATGGAAATAAACACTTGGAATACATCTATATGTTTCTTTGCTTTTTTAAAGAAATGAAGAAAAAAGTCTTGGCATTTAATTAGGGCTCACTAACCTGATAAATATTGAACATCATTTCTTTGTGAGCTGTTCTGTGTGCTCAGAGTACCCTGGATGTATTCCACAATTGCACTTGTTTAATGCCTATATCACCTCATGCCTATTGTATTTATGTTGTCATCAATGTCAGATTTTAATTAAACAATTAAATCACTGTCACAGTAATTTCCCTAGAAAACTATTTTAAATGAAAAATCCCACAATAAATGTTTGGGAACCATCTTAAAAGGAAAAAAGGGGGAAATAAGTTACAAAATAAAATTACAGTTCTCACAGAATTAGAAAGAAAAAAAATAAATGTTTTCAGTACTGGGAAGAATTCTGGTTTACAGGGTCGTTTCCACAAAATTCACTGTGTGTCAAAACAGTGACTAAACTGACCTGGCTTGTCTTGGGGTTAGTTTGGGTCTTTCAGGCTGAGCCAGTGGTGGAGGGACGCTGGCCCAGGGCTGGTGCAGCCCTGTCGTCCATCCCCCACTGTGGGCCAGGAACAAGTGACAGCACGGCAAATCTTTCATCTTTCAGTGCAAGTCAGGTACCCAAATGCTCCTTGGAAAACAGTCTGTCCGCCTTCTTCCCCTCCAAATTATTTTAGAACTAAGACGGAGATTTGCAGAAAATCCTGCATCGAATTATTCAGTAAATTAAGCCCCAATACCAGCTGTACTTACTACACAGTAACCACGTACTCAAAACCTAAGTTATAAGCAGTGAGAAATCTGATCTGACATAGCATCTTTGCTACAGTTAATCAAATAGTTCATCTTTACCTCTTTATAAATATATGCTCTTATTCCTCTAAAACCTGTACTTGCTTTGCATGGAAAAACTGCAAACGCAAGATGCAAAATTCATCAGACAAGGTATCTGAAAGAATCATGCTCTCAAACATACATTCACAATATTACCTGTATTTAACATAAGCACATTTGACATTTGCAGCACAGCCTCCGATGTGAGCCATGCTTATTGAAATTCGGATTCCAGCCTTGATTTCAGTCGACGATGTACCCTGCAGCTAACCCTGACCCTCCCCTATTAGCCGGCGTAGCCGCTTTGATTTGTGCCCCGGGAGGGCTGGGACGGGGAGCCGAGCACCGGGGACCGCAGCCATGGCTGGGGGGCCGTGCTGTGCCCCAGCAGGCACCCAGCCCAGCCCTGCGCCCAGCTGGGCCCGGGGGTGCAGCCAGGGCTGGGGGGGTGGCCTCCCACCCCAGCACCCAGCCCGGGGTGGGAATCCCAGGCAGTATTTCTTTTAGGTCCGCGCTGCGTTTTTATTGGAATGCAGCTTTGCAGATTGGGTTATGCCTGGGATGCATGTGGTTTCTATCAGCCCTGAAGAGTTTTACAGCTGGAGATGATTTGGGGGGGGGGCACATCTAGCCTGTCCATTTGCAGCCAGGTATGATGTTTGTCTGCTGCTGTCTCTCTAATTTTTTTCTGTGTTGCCTCCATCAAAAGGTGAGATTAGCGCTAGAGGGGGCGCGATGATGACGACGACACCAGGCCCATCCCTCCCTCCTCCTCATTTTAGCTTGCTTCTCGCAAAAGCAATTTGCCAGCAGATCCTCTTTCTTCCTGCGGCCAAAACAAGCCAGCGGAACGGCAGAGATACCTGGTGCCAGCTGCTCCTGGGCCGGGCAGCCCCAGGCCCCCAGCACAGAGGCTGGCCGCATGTCAAGGTAGCTGCATGGCGGGGAGCCTCCACCCCAGCTCGCTGGCTCCGCTTGTGAGTCCAGGGCACAACATCCTTAACCTAAATTCAGCCAGTGAGCACCAGTCTGGCAAATCACGCGCTTTATCAGGCCATAGCAGCGGCAGAGCCTCCGCCGGCCACCTCCACAGCTGCCTGGCCGGGGCAGAGCCTCCCTCGGCCCCCGCCAGGGCCACCCTCCCTTTGCCAAGTCAGGCACTGCCACTAGATGTGACTTTGCTGAGCCTATGCAGACAGAAACACGTATTTTTATACTCGGTAAAGGAAAGGGGAAAACTGATGAGGTTGCACAGAACCCTCCTCCAGGCAGGAGAGGCTGTGCTGGAGGAAAGTATTGCTCATAATGACACTTAAGCCCAGACACTTGAATGCTAAAGGTTAAACTTACATTCTTCAAGAAAGGGCTCCTTGCCAGCTTGAACTGTGTTGTGTGTTCACTATTGCCTCCTCCTCCTCTTCATCCACTCTCAATCCACTTTTGGTATTTGTTGAAATAACTGAGGTTGTGGGGTGGGGTGTTGTTTCTTTTCCCTCCCCTAATGTATGTTCTCTGGGCCAGTCCTCAGTCTTATGTTTGTCACAGGGTTAAAAAAAAATAAAATAAAAAAAATCAGACTAATGCCAGTACAGAAGTGAATTTTTTTTTTTTCTTAGCAGCAAAATACTATAGCTTCAATCTAGAAAAGACCAGCCTAAGCACATTTTCTGTCCTCCAGTGGCGCACAGTCCATAGACCGCCATCCTCCCATTCCTGTCCTTAGCTGAATAACCAGAATGTAATTCTGACAATAAGGCTAGTAAGTTACTATGGAATTAAAACGCAAATTGAAAGGCTGACACAAATACAGTAAACAACAGAGTGGAGAAATAACTTCTAGAGACAATCATCACCAGGTCTGCAGACAAAACTGGTGGCAATGCTCCCAAATGTTCAAGCCAAGGAAGGAGAAACAGAAAATGCCCACCCAGGAGCAGCACTTTTAAGATGAATTTCAGCATAATATGAAGAAACAGACACGCTGTTTGGATGCTGCATTTAGATCTTTAATGATCAAAGGGCGCCTTCTCCATACACTTTCATGCTTCTCCCCAGAGACATCTCCCATTAAAAAAAGAATGGAAATAACATTACGGTTGTGCACGCCTTCCAAAGCAGCCCCTTTTACACAGGATCACGTAGGCTTTCCGTGAAGGATCAGTCTTAGGTGAAAGCAAGAAACAAGGATCCCTACATCTCAGCAGCAGCAGGTAGAGGAGACCCAGACTGGAAGGCTGGATCAAACGCTTTGAGGAGGAGCATGGAAAAGAGCCAGAGTGAGCTTCAGAAGTTAAATGTAATTTTTATTTGGGTTCAGAGATGATAAAAGGCTAGTGATGTTCATTTTTCCTACTTCCTGCAGCAAGGGAACCAGGGCTTGCAGTTTTCCGCATCCCTTTAAACAACAGCTCGCTGCAGTGTATTTCTTGGCACAGCCCTAATTGTATCTTCTGGTCCCAGTGGAAGTTCACACTTTTTAATATCTCTTATTGCTTCTTCAACTGCTACCACTAGTCAGCAATCACAAACAGGAAGCCGTGACTCAGCAGAGCCACAACCTGCGGCTGACAGCGGCCGGAGGAGAGGGAAGGTCCTGCCAAACACCCGCCAAGGGCTGGGCTGGCCGGGCACTGCTGCAGGTGGCATTGCGGGACTGGTGTACGCTCTGACCCGTGCAGGTACCTAGAGCCTCGGTTCCTAATTCAGCACTTCACCTTACACCAGAACCCAGGAGATGAAGGCCCTGGTGTCACTCCAGGCCTGAGCACTGCAGAAGAGGTTTCCTGAAGCTGGTCCCCGAAGCGTGGGGCCATCATGGCAGGGCAAGAGAGCACCGGGACACCACGACCAGTGCCCGTCTGTGCTCCAAAAAGCCTCATTTTTTTCCCCTCTTTAAAAGAGATGCATGGCAGAGGCGGCAGCCGGCAACCCCTCAGCTGGGAGATGCCAGCACGACCCTGTTTTCACATCAGCGGCGCCCAGGGCTTGGCCGCACCGCGTCTCACGTAGCACAGGGAGCGGATGATCTATTCCGAGCCTGGTTTCATCTGTTTTCTAACTGTATTTAGCAGCGAGTTTACTCCAGACTGAGCGTGCGTGAGTAAGTGTGTATGTAAGGGTTGAGGATTGGCTGCGGCAGGCAGAGGGTTTGCTGAAAGGCTTGTTAAGGAAGCACTACTGACCATGCAATCCAATTACATAATGCTTCAAAAAATAACCGTGCTGGGAGTCGTGTCTGGGCAGCGCGTTTCGGCAACAGAAAGCGGTATCAAATGTCTTGTCTTCCAACCCAAAGGCTGATAGTATATTTGTGCCACAATCTGACACTGCACCTCGGCCGTAAACTGCTCCAAAGAGGAAACTTGCTTCCAGGGGAAATGTCTGCTATTCCCTTTCAAGGCAGTGCTGCACCCTGCAGACCAACGTTATTTGAGTCCTTGTAAAATTACCACTAATCTCTGCACTCAGGATGCCTTGCATTTTATGGGTACTTGCTATGACGGCAGCTTTGTTTTCTGGGGGTAAAGGAAAGTGCTGAACAGAAAGATGCAGGCACCTGGCCAATGGCAGCGGCTGTGAGGCTGTTTTCCCCAGCTTTCTATCCTTGCAGTTTCTCTCTGCCGCTCCAGACAGGACAGACATACGGACGATGCACAGCGTCATACTATCATGCCTGGAAAATGCCTGAAGAAAATACTCTGTCCTGCCCGGGAAAGATACGGTCCCTGTCCCAGGCAGAAGCCTGCATGGCGCTGTGTGTTTCTTCTGCCGCGATCAGTGACAAGGGAGGGGACTTGAGGGCCAGGCTCCCAGCTGCGGCAAGCACCTCAGTCCACGCGGTATGTTTGGGATGTCTGGGGATTTAGAAAACCCCATCTCCAAGCAGCACAGGTAGTTTTTATTGTAGTTACTAATTTAACTGCTAGGCTGCTCTGAAAGGCATCACAGAAAAGGCACATTTCTAGTGAATGAGGAAAGAGCCAACTAAGAATATTCTTGGCACGTTGCGGAGCTTTCTGTACCTGAACTCGTGTTGTTCAGTTGCTGGGAACGCTTCTTGCGACGTAAGCCAGCTTCTATGCTCACAACAAACGCCTGGATTTTAACCTGTTCCCAGCCCCGGGAGCAGCAGAGCTCCCCGGCTCGGCCAGCCTGGCTGGCGGCTGGGGCCCCTGCGCCGCAGAGCACCCTCAGGGCCTCCCACCCAGGGCTCTCACCTGGGCTCTTCCAGCCAGCGAGGGGATAAAGCGGGTCGGCTGCAACCACAGCCCGGAAAATCAACAAACTCTACCTCCTTTGATCTGCCAGCACTGTCTTCCAGAGCACGCACCGCGCTTTAAAGCTGTGACACAGGAAAGACGTGGGTCTGCTTTGCTGCGCTGCCTTCGCCGTCTCTGCTGCCGGCGCCCCGCTGAAGGCAGGGGAAGCCGCCTGCGAGGACGGCAGCGGGGAGGAAAGGGTGAAGGCAGAGCTCCTCCAGCCTGGCTGCACGCTCCATCCGCTGCCTTCCTCCCATCTATTTCTAGACTGTTTACCTGGCAAGCGCACATGACCAATCCAGAAGGAAACGCTGACATCACCCGCCGCCGTGCCCCCTTCCCGCTGCCCGCTGCGCTCGCCATGCTCGGCTCCTCTCCCCCGCCGCCCTCATCCCTCTGCCCGGCCAGCCCACGCCTGCACAGCCTCGGCCGGCGCCGAGCTGCTGCTGCTGCTTCCTGAGGCGGCTCAGAGACATGTCGGCCTGTCCACCGCCACAGTGCGGCCTGGCACGCCGTGTGATGGTGGCCGCCACGCCGGCAGGGACGCAACCCATGCCCGACCCCGTGCCGACGCCAGCAGCCGGGCTGCCGACGGCGGGTGAAGCACAGGTCTTTTAACGCCGGCGTATCATTCGTCTGGTGCGACAGGCTTAAACATATGGTTGCTTTTGCTTCCCAGCTGAAGCAGCTTCCCAACCCCCTTCACATCCACGCCTCAAACCCGCTCGGCCCGTGGCACTGGGCAAACTTCGCCGCCGTAGACCGGCCGCCTCCCCACCCACCTCGCTGCCACGTCGCGTCTGTGTGCCGGAGAGCGGAGCCAGGCAAACCGCGCTGCCGGGTCCTCGCCGCCTTCGCTCTCCTCCCCGGGGCCGCTCCCGGGCGCTGATCCCGGCGGGAATGTGCCCCGTTGCAGCTGGGGCGGTACCTGGAGCAGAACCGGCCCCGCCTGGCCGTGCCCACCCTGGTGCTCTTCGCGCTGCAGGTCAGCAAGGCCATGGCCTACCTGGAGGCCATCAGCTGCGTCCACAGGTGGGATCGCCGGCAGCGGGACCTGGGGTGCGGGGAGGGGGATGGGATCGCCGG
>JAVJGI010000036.1:22878032-22914172 GCA_035590275.1 Ibycter americanus | reverse complement strand
CTTGCCTCTCCCTCCCCTGACAGCTCCGGCCCACAGGGTCATAAACCGTGGGGGGAAAAGGCAGCCTATTAGTAACTCTATTAAGTCTCCATTAGTTAGGTGTGAACTCATTACCCTAATATACTTGGAGGTAGGATTCCACTTGCAGGACATTAGCACTGTAATAAGCACGTTTACCACCGGCGCTGGACGGAGCAAGGGAGAGGAGCCCCTCGATGCCGGAGGCAGAGGGGCCGTGCTCGCCCCGCGGCACCCGCACAGCACTCCACATCCCAGCCCTGCACCCCGAATTCCCCTCGAGACCCCCCCCTTCCTGCAGCAGCGCCGGGGGGGCATTGAAAAACACCCCTCTTACGTGTGGGACGGGAGAAACGGGTGACCGTGGGGGTCAGGGGACGGAGGGTGCACAGCGAAAGCCATCAGGATCTTGGGGTGTGTAACCGAGGAGGGCAGCGTGGCGCGAGCGTGCCACGGCCTCTCGTGCTGCTTGGGCTGCTCTCCCGCCTTTGCCTGACTTGTTTGCACAGTGCGACGGGAACTGTCTTCTGTTGTCCGCAAAGCTGCGCACGCTGCTGAGGAAGTCACAGCGAACTAAATAATGAGCTCATAGGAAATCAATTAATTAATAATAGATAGGATGCAGGAGCAGGGCTTCAGCTGGGTTTGCTGAGTTAGCACCATAAGAATAGGATGGCGTGTAGAAATCTGGGTGTTTCTCTACGCCTGTTCGGCTGGCTTGAACACGCCAGCGTGAGCCGCCCGAGCGAGGGCTGCACCCCTGCGGCTGCAGAAGCCCCAGCGCGTTGCAGGCCCGCTGTCCTGGGGGCCTCGGGGAGCCCCGGTGTCCGACCACCGTCGGAACCAAAACACGGCTGAACAATGCTCTTACTGCATTTTAAATGTAAAAGATTTTGTGTTTGAGAGAAGGAAGTTGCGACCAAGATGAAGAGGATACAGCAGCACAGAACGTTGCCTTCCAGCGACAGCAAAAAAGGCCCCCGACGCGTACAGCCCTTGAGCGGCGCCCACCTCGCCCTCTGCCAAAGCCCCCCTCAAACAGGTACTGCCGGCCCTGCAGAAGACAAAGACTCCGCAACATCTCCTCCCCACCCCTAGTTACACTTCGAGGCTGCACAAAAGCACGGTCCATGCAGAACTCTTCCCAAACCTAATTTTGAAGCCCATTTGTACCTAAATAGGGCTAAACTGTACACAATCCCTGAAAAAAAAACCTATCCAAGAATGCATAAGTATGATCTTAAAAATTATTTCGGGAGGAAGCATGATCTTGTTTCTAAGATCCTTGGCCAAAATGAGTATGAAATTAATGGTATTAAGTGCCTAAAAATACTCTTGAGGATCTGGGACTTGGAACAAGGGCCTGGCTTCTACTCCGAGCTCTGCCACAGACTTGCTGTCTGTGCTGAAGGACCAGCCGGAGCCGTACGCAGGGTGTGCCAGGACTGCCCGAAAGCGAGGGCATAACAGCGTGGACTTCAAAACTCACTCCACCACTTTTTGTCGTATTTTGCTGGCCTGTAGAATGGGAATAACACTAATTTGCCATGAGGGAGCAGAGCATGTAAGGCCTAACGTTAGTGTAAATTCTCCTGATATGTTTCCAGACACAGAGATAACGGCCGCATGGAGTACCACAAAACCATGTCCATTTACAGTGCACCACTGATCACGCTCACTTGCCCTTTTCTTCCTTTCCTATTTCCATGGAATTAACTTTTACAATTCAAAACATCAGCAGGTCCAAACAATTATGATTGAAAAAATACATTAACTGCTAGAAAAGTGCTTTCTCCCTCCCAGCAAATGCATCACCTCCTTGCGCTGGCCTCCTGGTCAGTGGCAACTTTTCTAATGTAAGGATGTTAAAGTCCAATATCCTGCAAAATTCAGTATTAAATGTGTGTCTTTATTCCACTGAACAGAAGAGACAGGCATCCTTAAAATGCAACACTTGCTTTTAGCCCTGGAACATCCTGAAATATTCACCTTCTCACACATATTTTATCTAGGAAAATGATTTCATCATTTGAAGATGATTTTATGGGTCTTTTTCACCTTGTTTTACTGTTACCCTATTAACTAAGGCACCTGCTTATACATTAAATGCAATATGAAAACAGATTAAAAAAAATTGTGAAAGTATCTAAAATTCAAACAACTTCCTAGTTGTAGGATGCACAATGATAAAATCACAGTCTACCAGCAAAACCTGAGCTGAACTTGCTGGTGGCTTTTCTACTTAGGAAAAAGGGACATCCTAAAGCTAATTTGATGCGATCTCAAATCCCTGTAATTCCGTCTGTGTCTCAGCCATGAAATAACTTTTGGTATAGTAATTTACACTGTTAAACAGAAGATTCGAAATAGCACACTTCAGTGATAAACAGGAAAGTTTATGCCCCAGAGTAGCTTTTAAGACAGCATGGGGCAACGAGATGGGACAAAAACCTGCAGAATGAGTTCTGTATAGATCCCAGACCCTGCCAGGTTTTTTTATCAGTAATGATACTCCAAGAGAAATAAAAATCCAGGCAGTGAAAACCTCTGCTCGCTCTGCAAAAGGCAAAGAAAGATACTGACGTTTCCATGTGTGACTCTGTCTGATGAAATCAAGTATTCAAATGACTTCTGTTTACATAGTATTTTGAGAAATAATGCTAATTTGCAGAATTGGCATCTGGGGTACAAGTATACATACCCTGGGAGAGCACTTAGAGCCTTTGTGAAGCTAAGTAATAAACGCTTTGTCTTCACCACACTATTTATGGGTTGCTTGGGGGCATCCTGCTCTCTTTCTGCCCCTACCTGGGCATAAAATTATTGCAGAACTAGGTTTTAATAAGATCAACAGTAAATCTGAATGACCACACATGCACAGCTATTCCTGCTCCCCTGATCTCCAGCATTAATTATAAAGTGGAACTGTTTATACAGTACATACCACTTTTCTGACTTCTTTCTTGTTTATGTCTAAACCTTTATGGACATAAAACTTTGGAATTTGCTTTTGGAATAAAACTGCAATTGAAGTGGCAATAACTGTGTTAGAAAACAACTTTGCTATTGCTCCCCCTGGTTCTGTGGTCATGGCAGGTTTGCGTCTGCACTGGAACCCTCTCCCATTTGAGCACGTTGTTTCAGGTCATCTCCTTGCTGTCCCATCTGGATAGCTCATTAGAAACTCCAGCTCTAGATGGCTGAGAGCAAACGCTCCAATTTTTTCCTCCTGAGTCCTTTCCTTTCCTCTCTACTCCCCACCACGTCTCGTTCGCACTATGAGCGTCCCCGCAGCCTGCTCGGGGGGGGTTGCAGTGCTCCCTCATGCCTCTCCTGCCAGGCTGGGACTCAGGTTGTCACTCCATTCACAGTGTATTGAAACGGCAGCCTCTGCTCCTCCAGATAAAACACTTGCTTGTGCCCTCAGACACCCCCTCTCACTCAGAACTTTCCTGGAAGAGAGATTTTTCTTCTACTGTAAGTTATTACAAAACCAAGAGGCTTCCATCTGATGGCATACACATATGTGGATACCAAAGCAAAGTAACTCATGCTCCGCAAGCACTAAATTATTCCTTGTCGCACTGGCCTGACTACTTGTTTTGTTAGGCTGTCACTCTATAAATTAATATGCTAGCTGTTTGGGGCCGAGAACTCTTTTTCTATTTGTTCAGTAACACAGATACTGTACACCCTGGGCACCATATAAAAATAATAAATTACTGTAGTAGACAGGCAAGGTATTATTCTTGTCTTTCCTTCCCTTTATTTTATCCCCTCCATCCTTTTGCCTTCCCTCTGATCAATTCATCTTCCATTTACTTTCTATTTCTGTCTGCAGGTTTTACTCTAATACACATTGCTCCGATATTCCAACCATGCCACCTGCTCCAGAAGTACAAGTACGGAGGCTGTACTGATGTGAAGAAGAGGGAATCAGCAAAAACTCGAGGGGAGGAGAAGAAAGAATTGCTGTAAGAAAATTAAGAAAAAGGAATTGAGCCTCTACCTGGTGTTGCCTCTTACGCTGACTTGGACGCCTTCTGCTTTCTGCCAGGCTCCTTCTTTACTCTTCACATCCAACACAAAAATGTGGAGACTTGGTAGCCAGAGGAATCAAATGGGCTCCTTTATGCAGACAGGCTGGGGTAGATTAGTAAGTGTTTGACCCAATCTCCCTTGTAGGTTAAAATGTCCTTTAATTCTGGTGGGCTGTGTCAGGACGGGAATGAATAAACTCTCTCTTCATTTTAGTGTCCAGCTAGTGGTAGCTGCACAGGCTGCATGTTAAGTCTGTCCAAATTCCTTTCCTCCTTGGCAAGGTTATCCTACCTAGAAAAAGAAGAATTAAAAATAAGACTGTGTTTGGCTTCTTACAACTTTGGTTCTTCCCCCGTGTTTGTACATTCCACTTTCCAGGGCACACTTCTGACCTGAGTTTTAACACATAGCCCTGCAAAAGCACCCTCATAGTAATGGTGAATAATTACTTCGGGTAATACTTGGTGCATCATATTTTTAAGTGTGTCATGTAATCTTAACTAATAAAAAAACCAACAGAATTTACTGTTTGTTCTTTTAGAAAAATAAATAAGCAAAGGAGTAAAATTTAAATATTTTTTTAAAAGCTAAATATTGTAGCCTTGTGCAGTTACTGGCAAGAGATGCCGTCCAAATAAAACCACCATGAGCTGTTGCTTCCTATGTATCCAAGTGCTGGCCTGTAGGTTGCCCTGCTGTTCCAGACCCATCCGTTGTGATGTTGCCCGGCCTCCGGTCCCTGCAGCTCCAGACTTCTCCCTAGGAGAGCTCCTCTTTTTCTGGCACATTCATTGCTCAGGTTCATGTTGGGCCCTCACCTTTCTTCCTTTTCCTCTCATGGTAAGGTCTGTGATGTAACCAGGACGCAACTCTAACGAGTCAAACGCTTTGGCACGAGAACTGGCCCTAAGGACTGGGGAGACAACAAGATGTGCTTTCCTCATACTCCTGAACTCTTGGCAGTGCTTGGTGTGGTCTCAGTGGCAGGCAGCACCTTTTTGGGGTCTGGGGATCAGCTTGGCTGTTGCCGAGGAGGACATCACCACAGCCAGGTGGGCGGATGAGCCTTTGGACCCACCAAGGATTTCCAAGCGTCAGCATCCCAGGCAGGCTCAGCAGGTGAGGTTAGGCTGCATGGAAGTGGAAGGTTTCCTGCTTCTGGCATCTTGTTTCCAACCCTCCTATTCCACATGGCCGTCCATTAGAGATGGGCAGTGCTAGCAGATGGCAAAGTTCGAGCCGGGCTAATTAAACATACTGAGCTAATAACCTTCCATTTTGGGACTGGTATAATTCATAATTTAATATATTGCTGCTGAGACATTAACCTTTCAACAACTGGCACGGTGCCCACAGCAGCCTGAGTGCTGACCATCTTTCAGGAAAATGAGTATTATTGTTAAAACAGGTATAAATCATTCATGGCTTCAGCTTTTGTGTCAAACTGTACATGAAAATAAGTAGTAGGCTGGGTAATTTATTTACCTTTTGGTGGTTATTCTTATGATTTCATGATCATATTCTGTGATTCATAAACATTGGCCAAATGCCATTTTGTTCTCATTTTACCTTTTCAATATTGCAGTGGTTATTCTGATTTTCATCTCTAAGAAGTTCAAGACTGGTGCAGAATTGCTTGATCCAGGCACAAGTATAATCTCATTTCAAGGAGGAAAAACTTATTTTAAGCTAATTCCATAGCATTCAACACAATTATTGAGACTACCAACTTGTTATGTTTTCGTATTTTGCTAGAAGAAATGTTTCTTTGAAAACTGACATATAAACACACAGCTTCAAAGACTTTTCAAAAATAAAGCATATAGTATATACAACTATACGAATAGTTTCTGGTTAGAAATGACATGGGATGCTAGAAAGAGGAGACTGTAAAGAAGTTGGAAATTTCTCAACGGTCCTGCAAAGCAAGGAGTCTAACTCCAAACACTTGGTTACTGGAATGGTATTACAGACCTGGGAGACCCTTACATGGACTTTTGGGACACTGCTGGCCGATCACATCATATTTTGTATTCCAAACTACCTCTGCACTGAATTTTCTTTTCCAGTGAACAAAGAATCAGAGCTAACAGACCACCAGACACCCATACCACAAAGCTTGCCTGTTGATACACTAATGTTAAATACCCTTCATAAAGCTCCATCAATTCCAACTCCTGCTAGTATGGTCAATGAGTAGGAATTGCTGAGAGAAACTTATTGCGGACTTATTATCTGCACCCTATATAGCAAAGGTTTTCAGACATTTTGGACTAAAAGACTATGTCAGTTCTCAATATTTATCACATGCTGGCACGTATACAATCAAACGTTAACTGAAAACATTACAAAGCTAAAATAAATTAAAAGCCAAAGTAAATGAGAATAATGTCCTTAACTCTGCATTTCATGTGCAGATGGACCACAAATTGGGATGAAAAAAGTGCAAGTGAGACCAACTCACTTTTACATAGTGATACATTTGAAGAGGTCCCAAATGTACAGCCTGTTCCAGCCACCATCACTAGACAGACTCACTGGAAACAAATCCAGTCTAATTTATGCAGCAAACTTCATTGTAGTACACAGATACAGCACAGGGAGGATCAGATACAGAATAACACAACTGGTTATTGTGTGTACTGATTACATCAATATTTCAAAGACCCCTCCCAGTCTCTGAGAAATTATAATTTACCTCTTGAAGGTATGAAACAGCAACCTGAAAGCCAAGACTCACAACAGCATTTGCCTGCCCTCAGGTATCAAAGATAGTACTGAATTGGCAGGAAAAAAAATTACTTCCCTTTGTTCTTCATAACCTTAATTGGAGGAGTGAGTACTTAGCATTTCTCAAAAGGAAACTTTCTGAAAATATCCAGGCTGGGGATGATTTTCAGGAAAACACACTCCCAGGAGATGCTTCACCAACTTTCTTTTCTTTTTTTGTTAGTTCTTTCCCATCCCCCCTAGCTAAAATTTATCTCATTTGCAGTGCCATGTAACTACTACTAACAAAATCTCAGTGTAACAACCTACATGATGCCTGATGGTAACATTTATACAGTGGATTCAAGTCATGCTTTGGGAAATCTGGTGCACGCCGGGGTGGAACTTCCCACTGGATGGGTAACGGCAAGTGAAGCCTCCTCACTATATGCAATGGAGTGAGTCCCCTCTCTCTGCCCTCAAAATCCTTTGATTGTTCATATAAATGTAACACTTTCCCCCCTTTTCTTTCACCAGCCGCTCTGAATCAGGCTGGCAGCTCAGCCCATGGGTCCCTCTGCTCTGTCGTGTCACACCCTGCACGCTGCGCGGGCGCAGCAGCCGGCAGCAAACCCGCACTTGGGAGCCAGGCTCACAGCCCTGCTGCAAAATTCACACCACTAGTCCCAGGGCAAAGAGCAAAGGCAAAAAGGTCTTTTGTGAGTCCATGGCTGTAGAACTTGCATTTTATTGTATTACTGTTCAGAAATGTCAGCTTGAGTAAAAAAATAATAATATGACCTCTTTTGTGTGTTATTCTTTACAGCTGCAGATACAACCTTGATTACATCAGCAGGGCATAAACTGATGCCTGCTGGAGTCTGCAGAGGCCCTGGAAGAATAGTTTTAAAATGAGGGTGTTGTGCCTTTCAGCCCAAGTCCCACACTGGTCTCTGACCACTAAAGTTGGCGTTTCCCTGCCCGTTCTCCTTCAGAAGCAGCTAGGAGGAAGCTCGCACATTAGTAAACAGTTTAATAAAGATCAGCTGCTATCTCTTCTAATCAAACGGTGAACAAAGATGGCCAACACTCAGTCAAAAGAGGAAATTGTATTTCTGTCTTTGAAGACACATTAAAGATAAGCCTAAAAAAAATCCTAAGTGGATGCTGAAGAACTAATCCATTTGCAAAATTCATGTTTTTGAAAAGGTGAACTAAGAAATCAGCAAGAAGCTATTTGTAAGGATGACTATCCACTTTCAGTGCTCAAGATAATGCCAAGACCAGGATATTTAGGAGACACAAGAGAATAACGGAGCAACATCAGCATGCTTAGATTTAGGCATCTCCTCAGTATTTTCCGTGGTCACTCACAGGACCATGTGGGCAGTGCCAAAAGAACTGAAACACACAGCATTTGCACCTGCTTACGCTGCCTGTGTAAGCACTCAGACATATGCACCTGGCAGCACTCAGAACCCCTTCAGAGCAGGAATTCTTTCAGAAGTTAAGGTTCCTCTGGATACCTTCATGCTGGAAACACACAGTGTTAGCCCCAAAAAAGTCTATTTTTACATTGATAATGATACAGGAGACAACCTCTCACGCCTATGAGCGATAACCTGCCTCTGTGAATCCACACGCACATTACCTGTGGCCCTGGACTGAGCCGGTGTGCCCACACTATGAGTTTTGAGAAATGTCATTGAACCAGCACCTGGATCAACACCCCAGCAGCTCCCTTTTCCACGGGCACTACAGTGTCCCTGCATTTCACTCCCTCTGCTGGCTCTGCTTTATACATCAAATGAAGTTTTCCAGGACCTTAAATTTGTTTAAGGCTGGGATGTCTAAAAGTACACCCCAATCTTCAGGCTCCTGGGTGTGCTCAGCTCTCCTCTCCTTACAGGCACGGTGGCTGGCGGGGACAGAGCCCTCCTGGCTCCTGCGCCGGGTCGTGGCATCCCGGGCTCAGTACAGGACCATGGAGGCACCCCCAGCACCCCCAGTTGCAAGTCTGAGTGGGAAGTGTGCAGCTCTGGTCTAGGTTCGATACTCCCACCTCCAAAAGAGAACAGCACCTCACCTCGACAGCTTTGTAACTGTTGGCTGCAAAAGCCTTGTGTACCAACACGTAACTTCAGTCATGGCCAACTGCCATGACGAGCCATATGCCTGCTGCCAGCGCCTGTTGGCTTTATGTCCCTTCCAGAGAAAACTAGAGTATATTAAAGTATCTCCCCTTTACGCTGCTCTACAGCGTGCTCCTGGGGTTTTATCCCATTTCCACTTGATATTGATCATTCCTGTTAACATGACACTCACTTCAGTGAAGGCAAATGCCTGCTCTCCCTCCCAGGAAAAATTAAGCAGGACTTCTGCTTCATCCTTACAGCAATACCTCTCCTGGTTCTCACCGCTTACTCAGTATTATTTTTACTTCTGCATTGACAACTGCACAACAGGAAAAATACGAGCTTTGAGTTGGTCAGAAGAGGCAGTGTTGGACGACGTACGCTCTCCTTGTCAGTGGAGCAGCAGACATTGCCACTGCCAACTTCTTCAGCTGTTTCTCCTAGCCAACCAGCATCAGCTTCATCCTGTTTGGATTAAGCCTCTGCCAAGCAGGGACTGTTCTGGTGGACATGCAATGGAGATGCATGCCCTAGGCTTGCTGAGGATGCTCACCGTTGCAGGCTGTTACCCCTAGCCTCACGGTCACTGGAAAGGAAGGACTTGCAATAGCCAATAATGTAAAAAAAATAATGCACTTCATACTCATCTCATAAGGTACTGACTACCACTACACAGTGGTCAGTCTGCTGATCCTGCTTGATCTGGAAACTCACTAAGGCTGCTGAAGAGTCAAGAAATTTAAAACGGACAACCAAGCTTATAGGGTCATGAGGTATTTTTTCCTCTCGGCTTCTTGCATCACCATAGAGTTTGCTTTCTCTCTATAGTTCCTGCTGAAAAGGAAATGTACAACAACCACAGCTCTCTTCTCTAAATACAGACACAAGTTCTGCCAGGGGAAACAGCCTTCAAATATGGTGTCTGGGGAGAAAAAAACCACACCAAACACCCAAACCAAAACCCCCAAACTTTTAACTCTGTAACATTTTTTAGAAACACACCTCTTGAGTTTCAAATAACACAAAAGTTAGCAATCTGTGGGTGCACGTCAGCATTGCCATGGCTCTGCATAAAGACCTGCAAAGTCAAGTGCTTCCTCCATACCCTCAGGCAGGCAGTAAGGAATATTAGCCCTCTTGACCAATACTCACTGACGCAGCTGTGCTACGCAGACATATTCTTATGCAATTTTTTTGCTTTCCAGTAGCCACGTGACTTTCTATGGCAAGAATTACTCAATGTGCAGTTCCTGTCTGAAATGTGCCATCCAAAGTATTCAAAACAAGTTTCAAGCAAACCACACATCTCAAGCTTCTGCATTTAGGCAGATATTATTGTTATTTTACAAGCGGGAAAACTAAGGTAATTTTTTTTTTTCAAGTGGGGCAGACGCTGCAAGTGTGCGGGCACTGAACATCCTCGGCGATTGCTTAAAGCTAGGGAGAAGCATTGAAAAACAGCAGATATGCTGGAGGCTGTATATTTGGGCATGAATCCCCCCCCAACCATTAATGCTTTCTGCCAGGCACTCATTCACCCTGCCACGGAAACTAATCTTGTACCTTACTGTTCAAATTCAAATACTTGTCTGCAGTTACTTTATATTTCAGATGTTCACCATTTCTTCCTCGGTAATGTACTGGCCTGCATTCCCCAAACGAAAGCAAAAGTTGCTTTCCACACTGTGGTTATAAGGGAGTTAAAGTTCAGGTTTCTAATTGCTCTCTTGAGGCCTTATTACTTGTTGATTAAGTCCTTTTGGGAATGGCATCAAACCTATAATAATAAACACTCATTTCACTGGAAAGTTTGTAGCTTCCGTAGCAGCCCTGCGGCTCTCCTGCCTCTGTAACCGGCACAGCGATAAACCAACCACAAAAGGTGTTTGTAACTTCACCGAGAGCCTTTCCAGGCTGGATGTGTCTGATCCATGGGCTCTTTAGCAGCCGGGTTAAGAACTGCGTCTTCAGCCTTGGCAAAGGCACTTGCTACAGTGTGTGCCCCTCTCCTCTCTCCACACCCACAGACCGACGCTGCGGCGCGGGGTCTGGCTCAGGAGCACGCCTGTCTGTGCAAAGCCATCTGTTAGGGCTCCTTCAAAGTGACTGCTGGTTTCCTAAATGCTGCCAGTTTTGGGGACAGCAGCAAGTACAGAAAGATTGCCAGCATACTGCTGTTCGCTGGTCAGTTTTGCGGAGATTCCCCCATCGATGTTCACAGCACTTCACCTCTGTGTGACGTTGTGGCATCTCAACAGGACAGATGGCCTGAACGTGCCGTCCTGAACCCTGTGTGCTTTAGGCTTCAGCAAAATAATCGGAGGTATCAGGATGCTGCACGTTTGCTGGCAATGACACACTTTCTAGGCCATACCCCTCTGCGCAGCCAGCCTCCTCCCGCGGGTGCCCCAGCGCTCCCAGCCAGCCCCGCCAGAGCTGCGGGCCAGCGCCAGCGTCGGGACTGGCTCTGCTGGAGGCCGGGGATGCTGCATCCCACCGGAGCACATGGGGCTCGTGGGGACATGGCCCCCCGGGCACAACTGCACCAGAAGAGGGTCTGCTGGTAAGAAGCTCTGACAGGACGGTCATGAAATGCCTGCTGGCTGTCCCATCTCTGTTTCTAATCAGCAGTCACATTCCTAATTTTCAAAACCACCGAGTTCTCCTAACTAGAACAGTTTGAGGTGTAATTTTCAGTCTAGGTGCTTTGAAAGTATTTGGACGGCATTGTTTTTACAGGCTCATTTCTGAAGGGATGGGGAAAACAGCGTGGGCTCATATAATCTTGGGCAGGAGAGGAGTTGCTGCGAGTCTCTGATCTCTGTGAGTCTCTGAAGAAGGGCACCTGGTCTCCTTGAAACCCCTCGGTAATGAATTAGCCTGAAGTAAAAGTAGGTGTTTATCTCAAGTTGTTGCCTCAAATAGCCTGCTACCTGTTGGAAGAAGGGTCTGATCGATGCAAACTAAGGCAGCCATGCATGAGCTGTTACACAGTGGTTAGTATTGATCAGAGCTAACGGCTGCCGATAGGAATGTGGAGCGGACTGACAGGCGGAGAAGAGGGAAGGAGGAAACTGCCTGCGCTGGTGGCAGACGTACAGAGGAAAGCCGATAAAAAGTCAATTCCACTTAACTGAATGGCTGCTAACTAAATATTTTTGGGTCCAGAGCCTTCCCAGATAACAGCTGGAGCATCTCTGCTCCGGAACTGAGACATCAGGCGAGCATGGCATCGACGGCTGAGATAAGAGAAGCTTGTGACGGCCGGCGGAGCAGGAGCGGCTGACGAGCCCGAGTGCCAGCCCTGCATGCTGGCCCTGCATGCCGAGTCTGCACACCAGCCCCGCTGCGGTGCCTGCCACCACCGCCACCAGCAGCTCTTCACGATGGGAAACGGGGATGGCACGTAAGGACGAGAGCAAACACGGCCAGTGTTTAAATAGCTACGTCATGGGAAGAAAGCAGTGACTTGATTTCAGCCCCTCCCACCTGACCAGCGCGAGTGTTGCTCGCTTGGCACGGGGAAGCAGCGCAGATTTTCCGGCTCAGCCTCTGCCAGCTGGAGACACTTCTCATGCCAGTCCGGGACCAGCAACTGCCACAGAGCCTGTTTCAAGTCTTGAATGTACGGGAGGTTTTAAGAGTCATGGCTCACTAAAAGTAGTTTCAAAAAGTTGGCGAAATGCTCTGTGGGCTCGTTTGGGTGGCAGTGCTGTTTCCACCTGAAACTGCCTGCTGATGTTGTTGTGTTCATGCTCCCGTTTTCCAGTCCAGAGGTGTCTCTGCATCAGGAGGGACTTCAGAATTCAAAACACATACACAGCGGTTCTCTCAAGGATGCACCACGTTATGAAATCATACTGTACGAAAGATGCTCAGAAACAGTGGCATTGCCCAGCGTCGGGCGGGGACCAGGCAGCCCTGCTATAGCTGTCTGCTTCCTCCCCAGCACATCAGGGCACCTTTCGGTTGCCCTCCTCCCTGAATGGCTCGCGCTAGTGCTGCTTTGGGGTCTGTTACATTGCACAGCCATACGCTGTAAGAGAACGGAAAGCAATCAAGAATTGCTTTTCCCAGACCCAATACTCAGTATTTAGACTATGTTCCAGGCCAACTTTTAGTGGACTGGATCAGTGCTTGAGGCATCTGATATAAAGTAATTCTCCAACAGTGTGATTAATAGTGTCATAGTCATAGCTTCAGTTCAGGTTCAACCTTTTTAACGTTTTATTATTTTACAGAGTAATAAATCAGGACAGCACGAAAAGACAGATGTAGGAATGTCCCTGTCTACCCATCTGTTCATGAAGACAATGGGTCACAGGATAATGGTTTTCAGGGTTGGGCAGCTGATATTAGAACATCTACTGGAGAGGAGTTTGTAGCAGAGCCAGCAATGCCCCGAGGAAGGAAGAGGAAGCTGGTTAGTGTGTCCTGCAGAGCTGGAGCACTGACAAGGCAAGGAGCAGGTCAGGGCTCCCAGGGACCTAACCGGGATGAGATGTCTCCTTGCAGACTGCAAGAGGAAAGGCAGCCGTACAACACTGCCAGCCATCCTGTAGTGAAGTGGGATGCTGCCCTTTTCCACAGAGCAAATGAATCCATTCCTGCCCTTGAGCACCGGCGGTGGCCGAATCAGGCTCACCATGCCGGTCCTTAATGAGCTCAGTATTAGGGCGATGGAATACGGCTCCCATATCGCATGGGAGACCACAGCTTGAAGAAAGAAAAGCCAAGTCATGTAGGTCCAGTGCAGACTTCAAAGAGGAGAAAGCAGAAGCTCTGCAGTGCAGTTTGTGGAAAAAGATACAGATGATAAAGATGGCAGAAGTACAGAGATGTTTTTATGAGATTAAAAGAATAAGAGAAGTAAGTGTGGAGGTTCAATCTCTGATGAAGCTGATGGAGAGACTACAGGAAGATGAACTTAAGCAGGAAGAGGAAGGCCTGAAGGTGGTGAACTTGAAGCCTGACATCTTAGGAAGGAGGGATGGAGCAAGAACAAGGGATCTGAAGGGATAAAACGGACAAGTCAAATACTAAGAAAGACTGTTCTGGCAGTGTATTTTATATGGCCTGAAACATGTGGGACAACAAAAAGAAATGGTTGAGGTGATCAGAGCAAGAGATGATGGAGCCTTGGAAAAGAGGTTTTATTATTTGAACAGAGAATGATCAAATCATTCAGAAATTGTGAAGGGTAAGGGAAAAACTGGAATTCTGGTTTGGTCATATGAAGTTAAAACACCATGGAAAATTAACAAAAATCTAATGAACATACTTTGCTTCTCATATCAACTGGTTTGCGATGTGCAGTACAAATTTAGGGACAGCACATATAGATGCAAATAAATTCATGTGTAACATAGTGAGAACAAGTCAGACTAATGTTTGAAGTTTTTGCCCTATATTTATAGCTTGCTTCTTAGATTGCAGAGCAAAGCAAGTTTTAAATAGAACAAACATTTCACTGTTTTCCATCTTACTTTAACAGCATTTAATTTTACTTTAAAATTTTAATTAGTTCCGTGAGGGGGCCTGGTAGTCCTAATGCATAGGCATTACAACTTACAAATCATTTGTCATTATAACTTAAAGACCGTTAAAAGAGGTCTAAGTTACAAATCAGGGACCTGATTATCAAAATATTGCCACCAGCTGGACTCTTCATATGAACGTATTTGTGCTTGTGTATGTTGATATTTTAGGTATTTACAAAACAAAGCTATTGTCCTCATTTCTATTCCTGGCTGACTTAAACTATTAAAGGTACTCGGTTCTCGTGTGGCTTTTGCAAGCTGAACTGCCTCGGCCACAAGCATGAACAGTGCACATTTACATTCAGAAATCCTACAGTTTTTATATACATGCTTTGTAAAGATAACGTTTTGAAACCTTATACTTACTTCTACAGTAATTTAAATAAAAGTTAAATGTGAGATTTAGGCCACTTTCTGACAGCGAACCTTTAATTACATAGCGAAGGCATCGGCACAGCTGGAAAACTGTCATCAGTGTGCACATACCACTTGCCGGACAATCAGTAAGATGATTTAGTGAAGAAATCAGTTCTGTATTTCAGTATGTTTTTCTGCTAAATACTATGCAATTCAAAAGTGGATTGAAATCCACATGTTAAGGCTGAGCCTATTTTATTCTGCTTTCTTACCAGGCTGCATCCCTATACTGTGCTATATTGTTATGTTTTAAAGCTGACACAGTACAGGAAAAACTAATGAAATCTATTAGACTTACAGTACAAAAGAGGAGAGATTTCTAAGAAATACTGCACAAAAAAGCACAGATTAAAGAAATGGAAGCAGCAGAGAACAGCAACTAGTGCCACAAAAAGATAAATACAAAAAGCTCAGCTCTCTCTTATAAGACACCCACAGTCTCCATCTGTCATCTCAACCCTTCCTCTCCCAACTGTTCCTAAATTAAATGAACGCTTCCAATGGGAGATTTTCTCATGAAAGCTTATAAGAATTCATCCAAAGACAAATTAAAACAATGCAGTGTAATCAAGCAATTCACCTCTCTAACAGGTTGCCTGGCTTCAACGTTCACGTTTACAAAAGAAAAAAAGCAACAATAAGACACCCAAATAAAGAAAAAACAGCTAAAGAGCAAACCTTTCATTGACGGAAGCCAATATAGATGCAGGTCACTCTCTGCAACCATTATTACAGTTGTATAGCTGAGACTAAAGGTTATTTTACTCCGTATAAGAAACTACTGTACACACCTGATTTAATGATTTTGTTCTTTGTAGGCCTTGCGGTTTGAACATGTCCAAAGGCATCAGCAATGCTAAAACAATGTATTACCTTTTTCTTCATGTAAATAAAACTAGCTATTTTAATAAATAAATAAATAAAACAGGGCTACTGAGTCTATGGTGTTTTTAAAATGTATTTTCCTACTCATCACTTATCATTTCAGTTGCTTTTAGCATCCTAGCCGGCATCCTATCCATTTTCACTTTTGTTACTGGTCAGCTTAATTTTGGGGTTGCTGTTCGGTAATGTAATTTCTTCAGTGTTTGGGTTGAATGCATTTAATTTCTATCTCTTGTAGCCTAGATAGATGCATTAGCAAAATTGTAATGAAATATTTCTGTTAAAAACAGGCCTAAAGGAGGGCACTTGACAAGGAAACAGATCTTAAATTTGGACACAATCAGCTGTCAGTGCCTCCTTAATAACAGGTCTTAGATTCCTCTGTTTCACCGTTTTGCTCTTTGGATTTGCAGCAGGTAGCCTGACACCAAAAGGGTTGTTTTCTTAGCTAACAGCCCCACTACATTTAGGTCTAGCAGCACAAAGGGACTTAAACGGAGACAAGCCACCCCCTCACCCCAGAGAAGCCCCCAGCACCAGGGGCCAACCGAGGCCGGCAACACCTTGCCCGATGGATGCGTGGTTGGGGCATCGCTCCTCCGTGGCCGTCAGGCCCACGGCCGTTGCTGTAAGCGGCTCCTCGGCCAGGGCAGCACTCGGGAGCGTCCTCACCTCCGGGAGGGCAGGAAGAACCGGACAGCCGCAAATGGCTGCCACAGCGCTGGCTGGGTGAACCATGGGCTCCGTCTTCAGTCGCCTCTGGTCTAGACCTCTGCTTTGCTGCTGCAGCTGCTTCCTGTCCTTTCTCTGGGTCTCAGCACCTGACTGTAGGATCGCTCACATTCCGAGTCCCCTTGGGTTTCCTTCTCTGTTTGCTTTAATCTCTCTTGCTCCCTCCTTGTTCTCTCGCTCTCTTTGCATGATTTCTGCACTCACCCTCTTCATTACCAAAGTCACTCGTACCGTCGGGTTCACAGTGAAAGGTAACTGAAATCCTCCCCAGATTCCCCACTCTCTGTTATTTCTGCATGTGCTCTTTCACAGTTTCTTTTACTGAAGTCCCTCACTGTTGTACTTAACCACCGTGAGTGACAGAAATCCAATGCTGACCACTTCATTATCTGCCGACCTTGTCCCCCTGGCCTCCTGCCCCTCCATCTCTCTTGGGCAGTTTGCCCTACGTCGCGAGTCCTTGTTAAAGGTCAGGACCCCAAACCATCAGAATTGGTTGTGTTGTTTTACTGTATCACCAGAGAAATCAGGCCTGTCGGATCTCATTAAAGCCCTATTTATGGGTAGAACGCCACTCCTGGAGTAGGATGAGCTGCTACCTTTGAAACGCAATCTTCACCGGATCCAATCAGCGTCGCACAGGGATTATATTCCACCAGTCAATCTCTCATAATCGCTCCCACCCTTATTGGCATGGCTACTGCTGTCCCTGCACGAGAAAGGAAATCCTCTTAAACAAATACTCTCGGCAGGAATAAGACTCCGCTTCCCTGCGAAGCGGCGCAGGATCTGGCCCCTCGGAGGACAGGTGGCCACCCAGGCTCGCGTGGAGGAGCCTGATCAATAAGCCCAGTGCATCGCCTTGTTATTCATGTAGCAGCTCACCATAGAGATGCTTCATGCTTGATACAGTGCAAATGATGGAAAAGTGTTAACTGATCCTCTCAACACGCCTTTGAAATGCGCAGGGAACTGTCACCACCGCGCTGGAGCGGGGAAGTGACGCGACTTCCTGAGTATGACATCGCAAACCAGCGGCAGCACTGGCAGTATAATTATTCCCAGCCTTATAAAAGAACTTCTTAAAATCGTGACTCTTACTGGCTCCTTCTCTGACGTGACTACTAAAATGGAGAGGACCTTTCCCTTTAGGCTTAAGCCATGGTTTTAAGACACAGTCACGGTAATGCTGGCATCGCACAAGAATTTCCAGAGAATGTTGTCAGGTGAGTCAGACGGTAAATAACATTATGCTTCACATGCCTACTGAGCGTTTTAAAGAAAGTTTCGGTGCGGCTATGTGTTGAATTGATAATTTCCCCAGTGCACAATACAGAAAACGATGCAAACCCATTACATGAATTCTGAAGACAAAGAGAAATCTCAGCTGCCTAAATGAGAATAAGTAAAAAAGTAAACACAGAGACTAACAAGAACCACAGGAATAACACTGCAAACCAAATCACGCCCGGAAAGAAGCAAAGTGATCTCTGTAAAACATGACAGGATGGGGGGAGGTGGCACACTAAATTCACAAAATGATGTTTCACTTACATGAGAGATTTGTAACAATTGCCTGTTCTGCCACAGGAGCTCCAAGTTGTGCGCTACAGGGTCACACGTCATGATTTTTCTATAATGCATTTAAAATATTTTAGCATTATTTGCCTGAAACATTCCACCTTGTTAGCTGATGTTCCTCCTGCTCGGAAAGAGTTAGAGAGCTGATGTGCGAAGGAAGATGCTGATGCTGTTAAACCCACCAGAACATGGATGGAACGGGAGTAATCATTTGAGGAAAGAGGGGCTAAACCTCTCTGGATTGAGGAACCATAAGGGCAACGAAGCCTAGAGGCAAGGTTTGGATGAGTTTTTATACCACCTTCTTGGGGTTTTTGTTATTAAATTTAATGCCTAGAAAGAGGATAAACTTAGATGTTGTACGGTGAGAGGATTATCTTTGTATAGCAGACTGGGAAAGGCATGGCTTGCATGCAGTCCACGGCAGAATTTTTAAAAATCCTTCTTAAAAAAAAACATAAAAAAGAGGAAAAACTAAGAAATCCTCAACTAGATGGAAAAAAGAGAAGATCTTAAGTTGTCTAACAGACAGCCCTAAAACCAAAGCATGTAGACTCAATGTAATTTATTAGAGTGGCAAGAGAAGGCAATAACTGCACAGGAACAGCAAAGTTATCCAGAAGGAGATTTACCAGGAGCTCAAAAACCTGCGAACATGGTCCAGATTACAAGGGAACACTACGTCTACTTTGCCCGATTCTGAGCCAGGCAGGTGCATTTGCATTTTTAAGAGAGCGTGTAAAAGAGTGACACGCCACCTATAGCAAATAGCCTTTGCTGAAAGGAGCATACGTTTTACTCCAGATTTTCAGGCAGGTCCTGGGAACAGAGAGAATGAGCTTACCACATGTGTGAAAAAGCCAGATCTGCTTTCTGGTTAGGTCACAAATTCTGATATTTTTGCATCCATTTGGGTCAGCAGGGTCGTAAAATATGACCTTTCCATTTTGCAAAGTTTCTTCTGAGTCATTCTCCTAAGAGCTTCTTTAATCTGTTCTTAACCAGAAACAGTGGGGCTATCTCAGTTGGCCTCCTTTTAAATTTACACATTTATGGACGCTTACTGAAAATAGGAAGGATTTCAATAGGAAAAGAAAAGCTAAATTAGGTTAAAGCATAATTTAATTTGATTTAACGCAATTTTTTTTGCTAATACTGAAAATACACATCTATTATATCTGACATTGTTTAACATTTCAGTATTTGCTTAATTAGCAATGCCTTATGAGAACAAGTTACTCCTGATGACAGTGAGCACGTTTCCTTTAGAAGCTACAGAAGAGGTACCTCTGTGCCAGGAGCAGCACAGCCGGGCCCTTCGCCGCAGCTCCCCTTCTCTTGTGGCTGCAGTGCATTTGCTGCTTGACTGCAACACCGAAACTTATCTGTCAAGTCCAAAGCAGAAAGAGAGTTTGAAAGGCAAACATGATCTGTGATCAATATCCTAACAAATCCAAAGGAAGACCCAGCTCCCGAAGGGTTAATCCAGAGAAGAAAAGGCATCCGCATGTTTAGTGAGCTAATGTGTTTATTGACGGGGAGGCCTTTAAGTCCTCAACAGGGAAAAGCTGAGATAAGTGACTGGAAGTTCAAGTCAGACAACCTGGTTTGCGTGGAACATGGTTTTCTGGCTGATTAACTTTTCAGACTCCTGAGGGTGCCATCCCGGCGGGTGTCCTCGGGCAGAGGGTCTGCGCCCACCCGGAGCAGAGCGAAGCCCACCCTGGGGCCAGGGCAGGGAACGTCGGGGCTGGCTGGCACCTAGTCCCAGCAAAAAGATGGTGAGCTGGTATCCATCCAGCGTTATACCAGCGCCTTTCGGCACGCTCTGATTGAGTCCGATACTGGAATATGTTGTAACTGCCCACCACAATCCTGCGCTCGGAGTCGGGACACTCGTGTCGATTTCTATAGGGGCGTTCTGCACCGTGCAACCAGCACGCTGCCCACAGCACCGCTCCGCTCTGCGCCGCCACCGCACAACCCGGAGCCAACCTCCGCCTGCGTGGGCCGGGCAGCGGGAAGGCTGCGAGCCTGCTCGACACCCCTGCCCAGCACTGCTGAGCAACCGCACCGGACCACCTTAACCCCCCCTCGTCCACCCGCCGGGCTGCACGGTCAATGCCAGGGTCAGGGGTCGGGTGTCCGCCTGCTAATAGAGTGTAAGCCAACATTGTCCTCAAATTGCTGGAGTAAAGAGACAATGCCCACCTCCTGCTGATGGCCGTACCCCGGGGGAGGGGGTATCGGCTTTATTGGAAAACTGCCAGTCTGGGAGGTGATGGAAGTGGCTGATAGCAGCTACGGACGGGTTGATTGCCGCTGGAGAGCTGGCTGGCTGGTCGGAAACCCTCTCAAAGGCAGTTCATTGACTGACCCCACGGAGCTGCGTATTGATGGCTGGGTTTTCCTCCCTTGATGAATATCCCCAGCTCTGCGCAGCTCAGCCCCCCTTCGCCAGCCGGGAGGCTGCCGGTTCATGGCCAGCTCCGGGCTGGCCTTTCCAGCTGGATCAAAATCTCCCGGTGACCAACTCGGGAGCTTCTGCAAAGGCACCCGCCTGCCCACCGCCTGGCGGCTGGGCCCTCGGCACCGGCGTGAGCATCCTGCTGTCAGACTGGGTGCGGGGGAGCTCTGGATTGCCTACGGTGCCTCCTGCCAGGACACCATTTGAAATTACTCTCAAAACCAAGAGAAATTACAAAACCAGGAGGCGAGAGCCATTAACACAATTCGGGATGACAGTAACATCAGAAATTTGATAAATGTACAGGTTTTGGTCTCTCCTAGGCCATAGTATGCACCTAATTCCAGAGGTGACCTAAAGGGAGAGTCAGTAGATTTCTCTGCTCTTTTGATGACAAACACCTAAATTGCAGGTACCAGGGCTGCTACTATAAAGATGTCATGATGGTATATTCATTACAGATTTCTAAGACCTTCCGTATCAGGAAAGTATTGTAACTGAACTAGATATATCACATTTCTACACTAGTTAAGAGATTATAAGAAGATAAATTAAATTAATGGTCCATCTAGCCAATACCCTGTCATCAACAGTGACCGGTAACAGAGCCCTGTAGGCAAGAGTATGAAGTAAGTGAGCGGACAGTGATGCTTCCCCAGAAGCCGCCAACAACTTGTGATTAAAGGACTTTCTGAAATACAAGTTGTCTTCCACCTTTTAGTAGTCCTCAATGGATTTTTCTCCCATAAAGCTGTTCAGTTGCTTTTTGAATCTACACACTGCTAGTATGTACAGCCTTGCTACAGAAGAACTGCGCGGTGTAATTTTGTCTTGTGGGAAGAAACAGCTTCATTTCTTGGTCTGCTTGTGTTTAACTTTTGGACTGCAACTTTCATTCGATGCCCCCTCACTCCTGCATGGGGACAGACAGCGCACCATATTCCCTATTTACCTTGTCCATTAAATTACAATTTTTTGATGGTCACTGCATCACATGCCAGTTTATCTTCCAGACTGGTGGTACCCAGCCTGCTTCATACCCTTGCCCTGTCCAGAAGCTGTTCCCTACTTTGATCCCCTTTCTTGCACTTTTCTGATCTTTTTCCCATTCTCTTAGACCTTTTTTGAGATAGGACCAGAATTGCACAGATTATTTAAGGAGCAGGCACATGAGGGATGTATACAGTGGCACAATGATCTTTATGTTTTCCTCCACTTCTTTTTGAATAATTCCTTACATTGTTTGATCCTTTGACTACTGCTATGCACCAAAATGATATTTACAGAGAACTACTTAGTGCAGCCCCAAGACCTCCCACCTGAGTGGTGACAGCTCCACACTGTACGTTGCCTCATCCTGTCTTGTTGTTTTTTGAGAGGGGATTCCAGATTCCATGGCTGCTGTGGAATTGTATCTTTGATAATTTTTACATTTTAATTTTACTTTGGGAATACTGTGTTGTATTGCACTGACAGAAGCCCTCGCAGTTCTGCTCCTGTATGTAGAGATTATCAAGAGATGCCAGTGTCCCAAGTGCCTATTCAGGAAACAAATAAATATCCTGGAAAATTGTTCCCTATAGGCCTGGCAATCTGGTTGAGGATAGATGTGAGGAGGTGTGTGAGAAGCAGCACCACTGTGGCCTCAGAGAGGAGAACGGGCAAAATATACACCGACATCACTACTGATGAAAGGTGTAAATTGGAAATATGTGCATTTGAGAACTATTTTCTCAAATATGTTAATCTTTTAGTAACTTTTTGTCAGCATCAGTTCCTAAAGACACTTGGCACCTTACCACCTCTTGGCTGCAGACAGAAGAGAAGTCAGATCATGTAAGATGCTCAGAATAAACTGAGGTAGTAATGACTTTGGATTTCCTATTACTGGTGGTATCTGTAAGCCTTGTGTCCCACATGAGAGAGGGCTCGCAGCACACCCAAGCGCTGCATGGTGGGTTTCCAGAGTCACCGGATGGGTTGGTCGGGATGACGGTGACTCCGGGCAAACCCCATGGGACAGCTGCCTTCCAGTCCTGTGCCAAGGGTGGACAGCAGCCCTGCGAGACGTCAGTAGCCATTCTCAGCTCTGCAGAGTACATGCACAGCTTTCCCAGTCTCAGTTTTATGGTGTTACATGGTACCTTGGTAGTCCTGTACAAAGTCGAGGAGAATGGGCGTATCGGATTCAGAAGCTTTAGGTTTGATCTTTTCTATACTGGTTAAATCACCGCCAATTCCAGTGAAAATAAGAACACCACACCAATATACAACTATTTTAAACAGTTCTTCCACAAATCAAGGCTGAACTGACGGGTGGGCAGGCTTCTAGGGAAGGCCCGGAGCAGCTGTGGGTGCCCCATCCCTGGCAGTGTCCCAGGCCAGGCTGGACGGGGCTGGGAGCAGCCTGGGCTATGGCAGGTGTCCCTGCCCGTGGCAGGGGGGTGGAACTGGGTGGGCTTTAAGGTCCCTTCCAACCCAAACCTTTCTGTGGTTCTGTGATGATTCTAGCCGGGACCCCAACCACAGGCTGAACAATGTCTGTTTCGTCTTGGGACAGGGGAGTGGGAAAGGGAGGACACCCGGTTGGCAGAAGAGCTCCCAGATGTACTGTGGCCACCAGTAAACCAGGTTCTTGGCGACTAAAGTTTTCCAACAGTCAGAATTGGTCCTGCTACAGCTTTCCAATAGTTGTGCTGGACACAAGAAACCTGTAACCAGCTCTGTGGTGGAGGCCATCAGCCCATGAACAAGTCTCTGGGCTTGTCTGCCAGCGCAGGGGACAGGGGCTGTGGTCCCGTGCTGCCCACCATGCTACGTGGAGCCCACAGGAATATTTCCCTTCTGCAAAATCCCAGACAGAGAACAGTGTGGAGGTGGCAGCCTGAGCAGTGAGATCTGCAGACAGACTTACTGAGCAGTAGGAGTGAGTTTAGTTTTGCAACTTAGTAGCTCAGGATCCAGATTTTTCATACTGTTCATGGGTCGAGATGTTTGATTGACCGGACTATCAAAGGAGACGCCATGGTCGGTTCCCGCTGCTCAGGCTTCTCCTTGCCTCGATTTGCATATTCAAGGATCGCCGCCGATGCCTGGCTGTCAGAGATGCTGACAGTTGTGGGGGTTTTTTAGCTTTATCAAGGGGGATTATTTTTAACCCAAATTATTTTGCATTGTAAATGTTTAAAGCCACATCAAATCCAGATTAATGCATAAAATAGTCCAAGAGGGTATTTACGTAGAAAAAAACCCAACAATAAATCAAATTATTATGGCTAGCTCCCATCTGAAGTGTTTTAAAAAGGGGAAAGTCCAAGATCTTGGGTAAAATATTGCTTGAAGGAGAAGATTCAAATAAACCTCTCTGCAAAACGGCTGAAGTTTACATACAAACTGGAACCCTTAGTACTTTTTCACAACATGACTGGAATTAATAATGCAGATAAATCCTAAATAAATCAGGATTAGTGTTAACTACGTCTTGAGGTTTAATACGCTCTACGAAAATGAAAGGGGGCTGGCGGGGGAGGAAGGAGCTTTGCCTTAAACCTTGCCCGCGAGCGAGCAGAGCGATGCCCGGGGAGGAGGGCATGGTGCGGGGCACCCGGGAGCCCCCCGGACCAGCCGAGCAGGGCAATCAAAGCGCCTCTAATCGCTGCCGCTCCGGGGATGTGTTCAAAGGATCTTGTCTGGCCACAGGCTGCCTAAGGTCACAAGTGAAATGCAGTTGCGGGGCAGGGGGAGGGGTGTCTCGGATTTTTGGACAGCCCGGCTGTTTGGATCTGTTTTCAGGAGGTCAGCCGGATTGCAGTATTTTACCGTCTTATCAGCAAAAAGATTAAATTTCCCTTCGTGGTTAAAGAGCTCAGCCCCACTCTGAAGGAAAATATAAATAAAACTGCCAACACAATCGCCCTAAGTAAAAACCGCCGCAGTGTGCCGGCGCTTGCTGCAAAGCCTGGGGAGCCGCTTCCCGGTGACCTCTGCACCGCCGTCCCTGCTGGCCGCTCCGGCGGGATGTCACTGACATCCTCCTCCTCCTCCTCCTCTGCCGTGTTTAACGCACCCCTCCGGGTCCCCCGAGAAGGGTTAAAGGCGTGAGTGAGTGAAGACTGAGGGAGGGACGGCTGGGTTTGTTGCCTGCAACAGCGTGGGTCGCTCCCACCCATGTCCCTGCCGCTCTCCAGGGCTCTTGCACGTGTGAGCAAGGAGCATCCCCATCCTCTCCTCCTCCTGGTGCTGGATGAAGCCAGGGCTGAGGAAACACCCTTGCCCTCTGATACGAAAGTAAATCTAATTTTTAATCTATTTAATGTTTTTCAAAGCCACAGAGGAGTTGAAAAATGCTTCTTGTATTCACTTCATTACCTGGAAATTCACTCCATCCCCCTGCATTCTTGCTCTCTTCTGACACATCTGCGTAAGGACACTGCTTGCTCAGTGCTGCCCTGTCTTTCTCAGGTGTGAGACTGGGCTAAAACTCTCAGAAATTGGTGGCATTTTAAGAAATCTCATCTCCCATCTGTTTCCTGTTCCTTTTTTCAGCACTTCCCCAGTGCTCACACCAGCTCTAAGGCTCAGAAGAGATGAGGGCCAGATTCTCACATGCCTTGTGCCACAGCTAATTACTGACACCTGTGCAAAATGGTGATAAATGCATCGGAATAATCACACGTTACACGCTGCTTCTGCCATCCCTGGTCACTTTGCACAGATGGGTATGGCCAGCGCACAAAACAAAGGAGTTCTTATGGAGCTGGGGTCAGAGCCACAACTGTGCTTCCAGAGTGACCATTTGAAAAAAAACTTAGAAACGTGAAGTTTGCGTGTGATTTTTTTACCTTCTGGGTAATCTTTCACACATGATAACACAAGGATGAGTTTAAGCACTGCTTCCTTCCTGCTGCCGGCAGCGAGTGTGTCGGATGTGTGAGATTGTTGTGCTAATTTCTGAAGAGGTATGAATCTACCCGGCTCTGAGTAAAGATTTTTTCATTTTGAAATGAAAATGTTGATGGTATGGCAATGATCTATGCAAAGAAATAAACAAACATGGCAGAAAAAAGCCTGTACCTAAGGATGCTCACAAATCTGAAAAATATCCCAAGTCCTTCCATAAAGCAGTTGGTTTGCTCAACTTTAATGATAACTTGGGTTTTTTGGATTTTATGTGAAATATTTACATATGATTAAACATTGACCAGTAAGCAAACAGAGTAGGTTTTCAATAATTTTTGAATATTTAAAAGCTAGCAATCATGCTATGTTATATTACATATAGCAAAGTGCCAGTAGTTAGTAGTTGTGTTGCTAATGTGAGTTGTTAAGAGTTCTTAAACACAAGATCTACTGTAAGAGTGAATATGTGTCCCCAGTGCCCTCAAGAGCAAGCCTGCAGATCTGTATCCAGGGCTACAGACCTGAAATGATCCTGGCCGGGCTGGTGACACCTGCCAGCAAATCCCTGTGTGCAAGTCAGCACAGCTACCTTGGTGGCATTGGAAACTTTTTTAAAAATTAAAGAAAATAAGAAAAAAGACTGTTTTCTTTAAGGGAAACTTAGGCATAGGTCTAGGAAGATAAAGATTAGATGCACAAGTGTAAGAAATCCTAAGATTTCTTTGATTAATACTTGCCAAGTTAACACTGACATTTTAGAAGTAATAAGAGCACTGCATTCACCCACAGGTTCTCTGCTCCCAGGATCAGCCACCCATAGCGAGCCTGAGGCCACCCACAAACTTCATCTGACCTTCAGATCAGTTCAAATGAAACGCACCTGAAGGATGATCTCCAGCAGCTGGAGAACCTGTTGTGGCCCCACGGCAAGATGAGCACTTTGCAGGGCTCGCAACGGCTTGGGATGCTCATTTGTGCGGGTACACGGTACCAACCCCACCCCACCCCCATAACGCAGAGAACCTCTGGTTCCACACTGTGCCAACCCACTCATGCATCCCAAAATTCCTTCTTTTGGCTAGCATCAATATTAAAGCAAACACGCACAGGTACTGTAGTGTGTCAGACCTACCCAACCCACTCAGTCATTGCCCAGTTCCAAGGAAACGAGTGCCAGAGCTGTGGGGCCTGCGGCCGGGCTCCAGCACCACTGCCTTCTGAGCAGGATGGACCGCTCCTGCCCCAGCCCCCTTCCCTGTGCCCTCTGCCTTTCCTTATGGAGCAGGAGAGCTGAGCTGCCACGTCCAGCCTGGGCAACAGCGCTGGTTAGCTGCAGCCAGCAAGTCCCCTGCAGAGTTTCAGGGACCTTTTCTAGGCTGGCTTTGCTAGTCACACAAAAATGTTTCTGGAGGTTTTCCCAGGATTCTCTACGTAAATGTTCAGAAACTGTGGGATATTAATAGAGAACAGAAGCTATTTTATTTATACTGTGATGTTTAAACATTTTGGTTTTGCTTTCAGCCATTTCCAGTACCAGAAAAAGTTAAAAAAAAAAAAAAAAGGGTGTGTGTGAAAGGTCACTGAGAAATGGACATAACGTGCATGACACCCATCGCCGTGCTGTGGCAATGTCATATTAGACCCTCGTCCTAGTGGGCAAAACTAGAGTGAATAAATGCACTAAGTGCCTAAGCACAAATACCCAAGCCTGGCTATATTCCTTAGAACACATTGTGCTTATTCATGTGTGTTTGAAAGGAGAGAATTTCTCAACCCTAAAGACACCTGTGGAACACACCTGTGGATGGCAACAAATCACCTGAAAACTTTCTGTGAAAACTGCCCACCATTTAAGCACAATTTACTTGGTGCCCCAAAAGCTGCAAATTTTTACTCACAAGGAAGTTTATACATCTCTTCTAAAAGAGGATATGAAAGCAGTTATAAAAAACAGGAATCAAAGTATAACAAATTAAACAAGGAAACATCTGTGACAATTACATAAGCCAAAGCTAATACATGTGAACAACTTGTAAGAAAAATCAGATGTATCGAGCACTACCAACAAAATGCTCACAAACAATAAAACAGAGACTTTTGAAGTTCACCTTTGATACAATGAATTGTAATAATTGATTATTATGTGCAATAATTAACTGTTACTAAACAGAGAGGGTAAAAATGTCAATAACTGGAATCAAACACTCCTGGTGTACATCTGTAATCAAACTAGTTCATGTAAATATATAATCAAGGTCATATAATAGTAAAGGTGTAGGTTAAATAGCATCTGTTAACTATAAAGATTTTTAAATTACCAAGTCTGAACACTTGTATTTAATAATTTTAAAGGAATCATTTGGAAACTCTTCAAAGACTTCTGGCTAATCCTTAATATGTCTTCGAGAAATGGGAAAGTCTCCAGAAGACTTGGGAGGAGGTTCGGTTGCAGGTCTTTGAAAAGTACAAAGGATTGACCTATATATGTAATAAAAGGTCAACACTTGACGTGTGTCAGCAAAGAGATGAAGGATGGAAATATGCTTAACACTAATGAACATTATTGCACTGGAAGTAATCACTTTTTTAAATTTTCTCAGCAATCTTCATTGTGAAGACTCTCAGATCACCAAATCTAATTTATAACAGTGTTGTAAACCTGTATCAAGCCCCGATTTCCCAAGGGCTGTCTATCAGAAAAGCTTCCAGACCTCCATTCAGAAAAAGAGAACCCAACACGCTGTGTGACAGTCTCCACCCACGACATGTGAAGAAGTAACCAGAGATCTGACAAAAAATGCCCAGGAAGGCCAGACGAAGAGGAATGGCTTACTGGGACATGACGGCAACTGCATAGGAAGAGCCCTGTTCACTACCTCAGGGCTCAGCAGATTATAAAATGATAATACTCTTAAATATATTTTGATTTGCAGGGAATTATAATGTTCGTTCAAACAAACAAGTAACATCGGTACTGAACGCTGCAAGGTGGAGGAGATAAACCTGTGGAGAAGCTGCTGGAGGAGACCAAGGATGGGAAGACAGACCATGAGCTCAGGCAAAAGGGAGGTCTGGTGGCAGCTGAACCTAAAGGCAGCGGAGGAACCAAGGGTACGTACTCAACGTAGCTTGAAAATGAGAAAACCAGAATTTGCTGACAGAGTCAACTAGCACTTGCAGCCTGGTATTATGAGCTGATTTAAAGAGAAGCTAGCTGCTCTGAGAGAAGGACTGTGAAACCCCAGCAGGAAGAGAGAGGGAAAACCACGTAACTGCGTATTGTGCCAGTTAAAACTCAAAATAAAATTTGTGACAGTGACTCAACATGTAAATTACGCATGTGAAACAAGTTTCTGTACTGTACAGCAATTCTTGATAAAGTACCTAAAGAAATGTATATTCTGGGAACCACTAATTATGAGGGCTGTAAGTCACGTTGACATGAATGGTAATTTGTAAAGCAGTAAGTCAGTGAGGTTTGAGGAGCTGATGCTGGAAAATGCTTCTTACAGCATATCAAAATAATTTTATTTTTTTTTAGGAACAAATAATGAAGGCTAATTGCAGTTAAGGGGAAGCTCGGCAACAAGGATCATAATTCAGTTAGATTTTTAAATAGTACAAAAATTAACCCTAATAAATGAATAGTAGTTATGCTCGATTTCAGCCAGGCAAACAAGGAATGAGAGAAACATTGGCCAGAACTGAGTATAATGAAGCAATAGAAGAAAAGTTTTCAAAGCAAAATGACAATGGACCTACTTCAGCAACATGATTAATTTTGATGTTCATGGGATTTATGTGTATGCTTAATATCTTTCCTGAATGGATATGGATTTTTAATGCAGGTCTGTGTGCTTCAATGAATTGGGGCATCTGCCTTACACTATATAATTATGAAATTGAACAGAAGAATAAACAGAAGGAAAGAGAATTTGATTTGTCAAAGGCAAGAAAACAGACAGACTATGGAAACAATAAAATTTTAAAATCAAAATTTTACACAGAACATGTTAAGATTAAATATTTTAATTTACATAAAGAAAAAAAATAAGAATTTCTGTAAGCTCTTAACGCAGAATTTGCTAATAGATCAGTTAGGCATTAAAATTACATCTAATTTTTGTTTGACTTTTCATTAGGAACAGTAGGGACAGTTTTTTTTCTTTGGCAGAAAAGAAATCTGAATAATAAAGGGAATGACGATCATGCTTTTACGAGAAAACTGCTTTCTTATCAGAAATTTTTACTTTTCTGAAGAGAAAGGTACACCAAAAGCCCACCCTTCTGCTCTCTCTTTTGGGAATCAGAGCCAAACCTGCTATTGCAGGACAGGCTCCCCCTCCACTCCGCCATGCAAAACCTCACAGAGTTGAGCTATAAAGACATCCCCTAAAATAACAACAAAAACCCCACAGCCGCCCCAGTGCCAGGACACACAACCACACGGGTCATCTGGCACTGTACTGCTTCTTCTCACTTGGGAGCAAGAACTTGCCCTAAATCCCAGGGCATCTCTTCTGCCGCTACTGGGCAGAACGGAGGGACCCTGCAGACTCGCCCCTTGCAAAGGCCCTGAATTAAAGTCACATTTTGGGTTGTTGCTGTTGTTGCTGTCACAGATGGGCTATCTCACCCCACCCGAGAACAATTATCAGCAGGCGGCAATGAGAAATTCGCATCTTCAGCAGAACGGCCCAGGTCTGGGCAGCAGCCGCCGGCACGGGCACCGGCCACCCCGCGGCACCACCGCTGCCTCCCAGCTCCACGCAGGCACCGTCCCTGTAGTGCCACCAGCACTGAGCGGACAAATGTCTGAGGGCAAAGCTCTTAAGGCCCGTCTGTGTTTAAGGACACTGGACGCAGGCGGGATCCCCTGGGAGCTGCGGCAGAGCCGGGCCTCCCCCGCGCAGCCGGCAGGGTCCGTGCCAGCCCGCAGGACAGCCAGTACAGGGGCACCTCCCCTCCACGGCTGCCCCCTTCCCAGCTCCGTCCATCGGTGGTGGCGGACTGCCTGCGGAAGGTGTCACATTGAACCATCCTTCATAATGGCCACCAAAGAATCTACCACGTATGAATCTTTACTCAGGTGTAGGACCAGAGCTTGCCAAAATTTTTGCTGCAGGTTACATGTGCAGATAGAGGATCGACTTCAAATACCTGCCTGCCTGTTCAACTGGCATGAACTGATGCTATTGCTGCCTTAAATCACTAATGCAATTTTGGTGAGAATACTTTTCTTTGCTTCAAAGAATGCTATCAAATCACGCAGAATTATGACCTGTTTGTTACACCGTGTTAGCAAACCTAAAAATGTGTTTTCTGCGATACAAGGGTACTCGGGTCCCGAAGCCACCGACTCCTGAACCAGGAACCAACAAACACTGCTCTGGTTCCCACCACAGGACCAGGCTCCGCGTCTCACAGGCAGCAGGACGAGCTCGTGCCTGCAGACCGGCACTCCGTGCCAGACCTCAATTTGGGAATTTGGCTTTTATGAGTCATCTTAGCAATTTGTTCTTTTGTTGCACAGCATTGACTTGACTTCCCTTCCCCCACCAGATTCTAACTTTGTATAAGAATGTTATGGTGCTTTTTTGGAGAAAGGGGGGCAAATGGTTTTGCATAGTAGCGTTTGCAAACCTCAGGAGATTTATTATACCTGGATTGATAAAACCAGTGACTGCTCAACATCCTCACCTGTCGAGCTGACTTCTCATGTCTCTTAGGGGATGAACACTGTTTTATGATGGCCTATGAACCCTCCTAGGCGTCGCATCTGTTGGGAGGGTAATCGTAATAGACAAGAATTTCCCATTTCCTGGGAGCACTTAGTGAAGTCTATTAAGACCTTGGTAACGTACCCTGCTGTCTAAAGACCATACAGAGGATATGCTTGGATAGGAACTGGTCTTAGTTCTCTTCCAAATACTTTGGGAATAAGATGTCTCATTGGAAAAAGGTATTGTTTTTAGAAAAATTAAAATTAATTACATTTCAATAAAATTTTGGATTTCTGTGTGTCTATATTGAACTCAATCTTCCTTAGTTGTTCCCTGAGGATGCTGCAGCCCAGCACTGCTCTGTTTATATACAGTCTCTAAAAAGCAACCCTGTTTATACCAATCAATTTGTGGTGAAAAAGGTTGCAGACAACTGAGTGAGCTCAGTTTCCCAAACTGGTATGATTAAAACTTTTTGCATGTAGAAAAAGAAGCTATATTCAAGGTTGCTGCTGAATTTGACCGAGCAGCCATTGCTGAACGTTTCAGAAGTACATGCCAGAGGAACTGACAGCAGCTGTAAGTCAAAGGAGTCTGTTCTGAAGACATGTAAGTCATAGAATAACCTTAAATTATATTCATTGCCACCAGAAGTAGTTCAAGTAGTAAGTGCCTCTGAACACTTACAGAGATTTGTTTCATTTTTTTGCCCTGTAGAAGTGACATTTCATTGGGTGTCCACAGAACAAGGAGCTATAGAAGATAACCCTTTCATACAATACAGAAGATGCGTTAATCCTGTGATTTTTTAATTTCTTGGCAGATTTGTCCAGCTTTGCCATCTCTTATTTTCCTATTTTCTAGTCAGTACATACAGCAGGGTATGTTTTAAAGTAAAAAAAAAACCCAAACCATCCAACGAAAATTCCACTACACATGTATCAGTACGTCAGAGAACAGTAAGAGCGTTATGAAGATCAGTACAATCTTCTGGCTCACCTTTGTCTTTACATCTAGTCCATTTGAAAGATCACTGACAGAAGCAATTTCTTCCAAAGCACACTGTTAAAATCAGTGTAATAGAGTCTTCCCTGCACTCCTCCTGTGGGCCTTTCAGCTCTCAACCAGCTAATGATTCCTCTTTCCTCTCTCCCTTTTCTCCTCTGGAAAGAACTGCTTTTCTCACTTACATCCCCCTCTCCGCCTCCCGCCCCCCCGTAACGGAGCAATAGATTTCCATGTCAGAAGAGGTAACTGAAGATTTAAGCACAGTTGCTCATGGTGAGGGGTCCCTGAACAAGGACTGACAAACTCAATCCGGAGCTGGAGGCAGTTCGGCTGCTTACCTCCGCTGGGTCTAAACCCACGTGGGACTGTCGGTTCTCAAGTCACCAGGACCTGCCCCGTGCTACTGTACCTGCACCCAGAGCCACCCCGCACCAGAATGCACAGTGTGACGGGGACACGTTTCACGGGAGCTAGCTCAGCCGCCCCACGTGCACAAATGCAGTTGTTCTGTTCATTCCTGCACCAAGCTCATTCTCTCTGTGAGAGCCACAGCATATCTCTTGAAAAGATATCATCCAATCTTCAATTATAAATGCTAAGTGACACAGATTCCTTCATCCCCCTAAATAACTTGTCCTAACAGTCTACTAGTTTCATTGGATAAAATACCTAGATTAAATTTCACTGCAAAGTACGTTTTCCAGATCACCAGTCCTTGCTATAGCTCTTCTCTAAACTCTGCACAGTTTTCTTTTTGAGATACATTTGCCAAAACTAAACTCATCGATGAGAACTGGAACCCTGACAGTAGCCTTGCAAGTGGTGTAGCATGCCTTGTGGTTCCCATTTGGTACATGGCCAAGAACCTCGTAAGCTCTTACAAACACATCACTATGATGCTCATGGTTACTTATCTAGCATGAGTCCAGGTCCTTTTCTGAGTAGTTTTAGCTGCTAGATAACAATGACTGACTGAAAATCAAGTCCCTTTGCAGCATTTCAGGCTGGACACCCAAAATTATTAATAACTTTGGTCTACTGACCAAAAGGTTGGTTTCTAAACAAAGAAGTATAAGATGTTATACCAGATGGCAGAACCCAGGAACTGAAATGAGAGACAGCAAAAACTGCTGGAAATACAGAGAATTAGGAAAAGAAATAAATATTCAACAAATCAATACACAAATAATAACTGCTCTAGAGCCAGCTTTCATAGGAGAGGAGAAACATGTTAAGAAATGTGGAAAGTTAATATTTTCTTATGGCATTTAAAATGTAGTATTTCATTTGGAACTATCACTTTCTGTGCCCATTGATTATGAGGATGTGGTCTTTATCTTCCTCATCTCCTTACCTCCATGTTTTTTATCATTGTCACTTCTATTTGGCCTTAAACTAGATAGTAATATTTATGAAATAAGTGTAACGTTTTCTCATGAGCTTAGCGGCAAGCACTATGACAACCATACCCTGATTTAGATGCTATTGACATAAAAGTAGGACGTAGTAACTATTATTATTATTATTATTATTACAATAAAGACCTTCAACTGAGGTCTCTTTATCATTGCAAAACGTAACTTACAACAAGTGAATGATAAAGTGCACAACAATGTTACAAGTAACACTGAAAGGCGCCGTATTCTTACTAGGGTTTGACAATTTTAAAAAAAAAAAGCGGTCAATCTCAGGAAAAACTTCACTGACAATTCAGTAGTAATCTATTATTATCCAATATATGCTGTCTCCAACACTTCTACCCTAAAAATAATCTCTCTATATAGATATAGATATAGATATATTTCATAGGGAGTACACAGAGAGCCAGGGTAATGCTTGGTGTTAACTTTCTTCTATAGCAGTTAAATTAATACCAATGTTCTTGGCACTAGCTGATTAACCTGTGCAATTTTAATAAAAGAGACAACACTGAATAACAAAATAAAGAGTAAAGAATTATCTCCCCCCCGCCTCACATCATCTGGCTGCATTCTCCATATGGCCAGAAGGAAAAGCCATCTCCCATTTGCCCACCAAACCACATACTTAATCCATGTGCTTATGTCAAACTTAATTACAGCACATTTGGCATAAAATAACAATCCACATCCTTGGAGAGGGGAACTTAAGTAGTTAATATGTGTGATTGAATGAAAGTGCTTTGCTGAATGTTTATGAGAAACCCAAGACGAGCGAAATGTGGTGATATTTTAACTGTTTAAACACCAGCTCTCCTGCCCTGCGCTGGAGCCCCACGTCCCCTGCCCAGCCGCCCGCGCTCCGACAGAAGCCTGGCCCCGAGAGGAGTGCTCTTGTACACAAACCTGGCCAAGTCTCGCCCAATAAACTCACCCTCCTCTTAGCAACAGAGTCACCAGGAGAGATTTTGATACCTGCTTGCACCCCTGTTTGATGCCCCACAGTTTTAAATGACACAAATGAGGATGGCGAGGCGCTGGCACAAGCTGCCCGGAGCAGCTGTGGGTGCCCCATCCCTGGCAGTGTCCCAGGCCGTGGGGCTGGGAGCGACCTGGGCTATGGCAGGTGTCCCTGCCCGTGGCAGGGGCTTGGACTGGATGGTCTTTAAGGTCCCTTCCAGCCCAAACATTCAGTGATTCTATGAAACTTTGCCAGCAGAAGCTGGGGATTTCCCTATAGCCGAGGCAGTGGAGATGCTCTGCTGTGGATTGCGTTGGAGAACAAGCAGTTTTCCTGGCCAGGAGATAAACGGCACAGCCCAAAACCTCCACTGGAAAGCTCCCACCCCAAACAGGGAGAAGGCTGTCCCATCGTCAGCCACCAGACTTCTTTGGGTTGCACTGCAACTGCTGCAGCTCCAAACGGCACAACACAGAAATCCGTGCTCTGGGTTCCAAGGCCAGCAGTGACCTTGCAATCTGACCTCCCATAAGGCAAACGAGAATTTCACAGATACTCCTGCACTGAGTTTCAAAGCTGCATTAAAGCTGAGCTGTTTCTCTTACAGAAGAACAAAGCCTGATTTAAAAGCTCCAAATAATGTTTTTGTTTTCTTTTTTTTCCCCACTTCAATGTGCAGTGAGTGGTTTTCCTTCACAACAGGTGCTCATCAACTACTGTGTCCTATGACTATAGGAAACGAAGATGGCATTACTGGAGGGGAGCTCTGGCTCCTGGTACCTGCACACCCTGCTGCAGTGCACTCCCTGTAGGTTTTCGTCAAACAGTCCCCAAATACCCACTTACAAATGTTGTTCCGAGAGATCATATGAGTCTTCCTGCCCTTTTCTCTCAGCCTATGCCTTAAAATTATCTGGTACTTCTTTCTTCTTTTCATGCCAGTTTGTAGAAACCACAGATCTCCAAAATGGAAATTTCCTCTCTCCCTGTTCCTCAGGGTCTCTAAAGAACCATACCTAAAACCTGAGAAGTGGATCTAGATTTACATTCAGGCACAGCTTTACCAGGGGGAGATAAGCACAAAGAAGATATAGAGATACGTTGTCCCACATGGGAATCGGTTGGCATGGCTCAAAGGCAAATTTGAGGATGAAAAGCCTGACTTCTAAAAGGAAAGATGCAGCAATGATCTCTGGCTCACAGCATCCCTACACCACAGACCACGGCAGAGGGACAGCAGGGAAGTACCATTTCCCACCAGAGCACCCAGTGCTGGGTGTCCTCTTGGCCAACCCTGCACAGCTGTTCTGGAAAGTTTATGTCCTTGACCTTTCCATTTACATGGAAATGTTTGCTAACATTGGCTATTAGATTAGCATCTGTGCTCCTGATATGAATATATTTTATTTATTTACATAACTCCTTAGGGTGCATGATGCTCTGCAGGCAGGTGGGGAAGACAACGCTTTGCCTTGGAGAACCTCTAATCTAAAGTAACCGTAGCTCAGCAGTGGTGAGTGGGAACGGGGAAGGGAACCGCAAGGCAGACCTGCCGGTGGAGGTGCAGGCTGTGCGAGCTGTGGGCAGCCTCTGCAGGGAGGCCAGC
>JAVJGI010000036.1:22798503-22877468 GCA_035590275.1 Ibycter americanus | reverse complement strand
TTCAAAATTCATAGCACTGGCCTGGAACCACGGGCAGGTCAGAGGAGTCTGGATGGACAGCCTGAGAAACAGGGACTATGCGATAACAGCATAAACAGATGGAGCCAGGCCCTTTGCAGGGGTGCGCAGCGAAGGGGTGAGCAGCAGCAGGCAGGAGTCTAAACAAGTGACATTCTGAGTAGACACTCAAAAAGATGTTTTATGAAAGTAGTCAAAAAGCAGAACAGGTGTCCATAGAGGTTGCAGAGATTTTTAATGCCTGACTGGAGAAGGCCCTCAGCAACTTGATTTCTGCTGGCCTTGCTTTCAGTGGGGGTTTGGACAAGGTGACCTCCAGAGGTCCCTTCTCACCTAAATTACACCACGATAACCAGGAAGGCTAGAAACGCAGAGGTCACTGCAGTCAGCACCTGAGATCACACAACACGGAGTAAAGTTTCTGTGTAAGAAATGGTTTCTGTAGACAGAGCCAGGAAAGAATAAAAAGTGTTCAGCAATGACCTTGATACAAGGAGCAGGAACAAAGAGGAAATAGCTGAATGTGGCAAGGAGGTTATGAGCCCTGGTAATGGCCTGCTCCTGCTCTCATACAATGAGAATGGAAAATCTCCTATTAACTTCAGTGACACTGGACCAGGCTCTAAAAGAGCAGACACTAAAGTGGATGACAGTGTCAGAAGAGAGAGGAGGAAAGAAGGAAAAATTTAAGTTTCACTTTCATCATGCTGAGTACAAGTTAACTGCTGAAATTCTATTGTTCCCTATTTCAAAAATGAAAATAAACATTTTGCCACAAATACGGCAGAGTGACTGCTGCTGGAGTTAATTGGCTCTGTATCTTTAAAAAGATGACATGACTTTCTTGTTGCCAGAGATTAATTCCTGATGATTTATCGGAGTTAGTGTGAGTCCTTCACCCTGCCCTGGATATAAGAAAGGTGACAATAGCCTAAGAACCGTCAGATCAGGTGCAAAACCCTAAGGAACGCACGCTATACAACAATTTAACCTGAGCACTGTGTGTTGGATTTTACATCACCATCGTTACACTTCCTCTGCTAGTAAAAAATAAGATTAGTTTGCACACTATCTGAGAATATATATATACATATTACATATATATATATGGAGGACAGACTGGTTATGGAGCCTTTGATAGGTAAATATATATAATACAACCACATATTTCTGTGCCTTATAAAAAAGTACATGCTGTTGCAGAGTTTCTAAAAACCCATGGTTTTAGCTCAGGTGACTAAAACACTGCCCAGACTAAAACATAAATTGTATTTTTTGGTATGGGGAAGGTTATAAGAAGAAAATACCATGATTCATCAAAGCACCTTTGGAGCAAAGCCATTCTGTAGCCTGGGGTTATTGCTCGCTGCTACTACTTGTCCTGTTTGTTGCAGTGTTTTTTGGTTATTTATGCCTCATGAAGAAGCAGTGGCCTTTTCTTTTTGATCCACGGGACACGGTCCCCCATGCCAACAGAAACCTGAACTGCAAATATCCGTGTGTCAAGATGTAACGGTGACTGAGCACTCCGAAGCCCACAGCAGCTATTACCCTCCAGCACTGTCCCTGCACTGGTACCAGCAGTGCTTGAAGGAGGGTGGTCCCCAGGCAAGACCTACTCTCACCCCTAGGCTCGGTGCAGGTCCTGCAGAAAGCCTGTGGCTGACCAGGGAATGGAAGTCTGGGCTGCTGGCTCTCAGGGCAGCACTGTGCCCTGCAGAACTCACTCCCTGAGCATATCCACAATTATTATTGATTGCAGATAGAAAACGAACCGTCCTGGCATCTCCCGGCCCCTGTTCAGTGATGTTCAGGCGTCTGCCAAGTGTAACGTCCTCTCCCCCTTGGGGCAGGAGCAAGTTCCCCTTCCCACGTCTGCTGGAGAGCCCTGTCTGCTCGGAGGGACCCAGGATTCCAGGCAGAGCTTTCCCATGCCACCGTCCCTCAGAATAACTCTGCTCTCCGTATTTTTAGCAAGGCTCTAATGGGCCATTATGTTTGATTTTCCACTGTTTCCACCCTAGCTTGAGTCCTGCTCCTCAGCAGTCTTCCTGTGTTTCTGCTGGCATGTCTGGCCAGTGGTGGCAGGGATGGGGGACGCAGGGTGGAGAAGCCTTAGAGATGGTAGCTCTGGCAGCAAGAGCTGCTTTACATACTTGGAGTTGTACAGAGCTGATTTTCTGAGAGAGAGAAAGACGGAGAAAGGAGTTTCTGTAAGTAGCGGAGACAATGAGAACAAGGCAGGCACTATGCCAAGCACGGGATGGCTGCCAAAACACATATCATTAGCTTGGACCAGCTATAAGCAAGGAAATGAGAAACATATGTTGGAGAGCAAGGTTAGGAGCGAGGGACTATGGGTCAGTGACAGTCGTCCGAAAACTTTTCCCTTGTTCTTCAGCTGTGGCCCGATGGTGTCAGATGTCATTCTGACAGCCTTCATTTCTCATGACAGCCGGGCTTATTTTGGCCTGGTTGTTTTTTGTTGTGTTTTTTTTCCCCTCCCCTAACGGGAGTTATTGAGAGGAAGAAGAAAACAGACAGAAAGCCTTTGCAATTTTTTTTTTTTTCTACAGTTATGGGAAAATAACCTTGTTTTCTGTGATGTTCTCTGAAACCCTCACCCTTTATAAAATAACGGTGTCTCAGGACTGGGATTCTGCCTGGCCCTGGTGAAAAGAAAAGGGTGGGTAGTGTATTCCTAAGTAGTTCTTGCTGTTCTTTCTTAAATATAATTAGATGCACCTCATTACCTCAAACTAAAGGCCTTTTGTACTTCTTCAGGGCTGTGTTTCCTGAAAGCCACGGCATGCCATGGCTTGCAGCATCCAGTCTTATTTTATCACAGTAACAGTGTATTTTTAACATTTTTACCCTTTATCCAAGCTGTTTGCAGATTATTTCATTTTTCTCCAAAGACTACACCCGGATGGTATGTTACTCACTGACATTTAATGAAGTGTTTGAAGTTCCCGCTCCCTTTCCCAGCACCATTATGTCTCTCCTTCCTTTGAGGGAGCTTTCACTAGATAGCACCTCAAATACCATCGCTACTTCCCTCCCAAGGCTGAAATATTCCCAGACAGAGAAAAGCCTAAGAGGGATCTTAGACAGCATCCCTAGAGACTTTTGTTTGACTACTGTTCTGCAGCAGAGTACATCTGAACTCGGTAGGTCCCTCCACTTCCTCAGCGCAGTGCTGAGGGATGAGCCCCTTGTAACATCTCAGATAGCCTCAGGTCTGACATGCAGAAGAGGTTAATTTTGCTTTTGGGCTTGGAAAAGTGTGTGGAGCAGAAAGAAATGCGAGGATGCAAGGAGGAAGATCAGTTATAACAGGCCAAGCACCATCCCTCACAGAAGACCCTGGCACTGATGGAGGATGCCAGATAGCAGGTGCCAACGGTGGTACCTGACCTGCACTGCAGCATGGAGAGCAGCAGCAACACGTGCTGGGCGAAAGAGTGAGGTCTGGCCCCCGGGTCAGCTGTGTGCGCTTGCCACCAGTGGGACATTTTATTTGTTTGCTTGCTTATACATGTAGAAATTTTCTCCTTCATCATTTGCTTTCGCATACATCTCATGGAATCCAACTACTGCTCTTGGCTCACACGCTACTTGTTTTGATTCAGAATAAAAATCTTCATCCCTAATCTGCCAAAAGGTTGTCAGCTGTGGTTCACATACTACAGCAGACAAATTAGAAAACTACCCATTATAAACTTCTGTATCTGTATCTACAAATTTGTCTGCACAGGGGTCTCTGAGTTCATACTGGAGAACTGCTTCAGTGTTAACTTAGAAGGGAGAACAACAAATGGAATCAACCACACAGCACCTGGATTTTCTGCGGAGGTTCCCTGTTCAAATCACAGATGTGAAAGGCTCTGTTTGGTTTAACAGGAAAACCATGATATCAGTTGTTTGACAGTGCGGACTGGCTGTTGGGCACCTGGTGCCTCTACTTTCCCATTCTGCTGTGCTAGTAGTAGCATGATGTTCTCCATGCCCCTTGTTGAGGGTGTGATTGCTCTAGTGCAACGCATGGTGTTTTCCCTCACAGGGCATCACTGGCATGATGTAAGAATACACAGAAGACTGGTTTTACAGTGTCTTCTACAGCATTGGCTGTGGCTTGCCTCATAGGAAACCATCTGGTCAACTCTTGCCTTATACTGTGGTTACTCTTGCTCTCTGAACCCTGAAGAGCTTTAGTCTCTTTGGAACCAAACTGATTTAACTGTAGTGTTTGGTCTTGAGCAGGGATGTCTCGGTTGAAACTGGAGTCCAATGCACAAGAAGTCAACCCAGAGATCTCATTCTGGACTAAGGTCTAAGAAGCCACACTAAAACAAAAATGTTTTTACAATATACTTCCCTTTGCATGATATGACTATGAAAGTAGTCTAAAAAGAAAAATAAATACCTTCACTTAAACATGTACAGTAGAAAAAAAAATTGCATGCAATGACGGGGGAATAAGCAACTTGAAGAGAGGACACTGGATAGTCAAAACTTGTAAGTCTTGAACTGCAAATTGCTCCCAGTATGATTTTTCAGTTGAATGATATAAAACCTCAGATCTAAAAGCTTCATCAGGCTGGCTCAGTGAGAGACAGTGCGATGCAGCGCTCTGGACACCATTGCATAGAAAAGCCCTGAGGAAAGCACAACGTAATATATCATGCCTAAAAATTTGCAAGAAATAGCTTTGTTCTCATGCCTTCTAATGCTTTCCACACCCTAAAGCCTGCTCCGAGTGCTGGGCAGCCCCTGTGAGGCTCCTGGGGGAGGCCGGAGTATCAAGCTTTGAGGGAAACAGGTGAGGTCCAAGATCAGGTTTGAAAGGAAAAGGGAGATGACGCAAAGGTCATACATGGACTGACCGCAGGTAGAGACCAAGGTCAGGTGAGAAATGATGAGGACAGAGCTAGCCAAGGAGGTAGACAGGCTCAGGCTGGGGATGGACATTACTGCACTTAACTCATCACCTGTGCTGGCTCCAGCCAGGGAAGAGAGATTACAGATGTGTCATTTCTAAGCACTTTAACTCACCCACTTTAAGGGACTGGCACAGCATACTGGTGCTGACACTTGTTTTTTTCTCAGGCAGAAAGTTAAAATGCTTGGAAATAATATTACTATCTCCCCATTTCTGGAGCCTGGGTTGGGCAAAAGCAGTGACAGCGACAGTTCTTACAAACGGTGCAGTGTCCTCCCCCATAAATCTCTGCTCTGAAAAACGTCTTCAGTGTAATTTTTTAAGGATTTGATACTTTAACATACTATCTGTAAATATGATATCTTTGATTTTTAAAACACCATTAAAAAGACTTGCGGGCAAATTTATTTTCTAACAAAATGGGAGGAAGACATGCTGACTGTCAGTTTTTGAATACCACCTGCTTTCCACACAGCCTTGACTTGTAAGATGACCTAAGATTAAATGGAAGGTTTAAATAGAAACCTGTAAGCCACGGTACTTCGGCTCAGAGTGCCCAACCAACTTCATCAGCGCAGACCCTGGTAACTTCCAGTCATCAGAGCCCAAGAGACAGTAATTACTTCCTTATAATTACATGCAATGTTCCTGGTTCTTTGGTTTTGGGTTTTTTTTTTTCTGAAATGAGGTATAAAGAGAATACGAATGATATAGGGGCCCAAAAGCAATATATACCATAAAACCTGAAGTGATACCCAAGATTATTGAGAAGATATGTATCCTTGATTTCAGTAAATACGTTCAACAAACAGGGAATTTGGCTTAAGAGTCTAGGTTCTTCACAAAGCAAAACAATACTCTAAATCTACCACATTTTTGGAAATCCTTGGGAAAGAAGGTATTAACCTCTAAGTGAATGATAAGTTAAAATCAAAGTTGATGATACATATTAGCTCAAAGACACTGCTGAGTTCTGGAGGACTGTTCAATGTGGAGCATATTTCAGCTCATATTTTATCCCCTCCAGGGATGCACTTTGTGGCAAGCATCGGGTATTTTCAAAAGCTTAATTTTCTTCTCTAAACTTAAAATCACATTAATGTGTTTAATTCAGATTTACAAAGCAGCAGGTCACACAGATCCAATAATATGGATTTGCCAACAATTCTGAACAGGAAATTAAGGGTTCTAGATAACCATTAATTACATTTAAAGGCACTGACTTCAGCAAAACTTCTTCCCAAAGTCATAACCACTATTAAGACGTAATTCCATTTTCTCTGCTGCTAAGGCTAGCTTAAGAAGGCCCAGCCATTTTCGTGCACCCCTTTATTTCTGGAGATGGAAGGGAAGGCTTTGTTTGGCTGGAATTTTTCAAACCTTGGTCATCTCACTTGTGGTTTTACAATGTGGCTGCAGAAACAGCTGTATCAGCACAACTGTAGAGATGGCAAACCACAGCCTGGGAACGGGAACTGCAAGTGTGGGCAGAGTGCCTGGAAGCGGCAATGCCGAACTTCAGCCTTGACGTGTGATGCTTGTTCCATAGAGCAATATATAGGCTCACATGGCTATGGGTATCCAGACACGACATGATGGCCCTTGTTTACTTAAAAAGAGCTTCCTCAGAGGTTTAAGAGAGATTCATCAGCTGCTGGTTACCTGCTCCCAAGCTGAAGGTTCTTGAAAAGGTCTTTTCTCCCACCACTTCAGAGGTTCTGCTCCTCGCGCGCCGGGGCTTCCCGACCTGTCACCCCGCTTGTACCGAGAGCCACATCGGGCCAGCGAGTGAACCCGGCTGAGAAAACCGAATGGAAACCAGCCAGGGAAGGGAGGCACAAAACCCAAAGAACCCTTACCTTCCTTTGACTGTCTGAATTACGATGATGTTAATGCAAGACAGTATCTCAAAACAGATACTGCTTGATTAAAATTATAGACTCCAGGTAGAAAACATCCGAGCAGAACTGAGATGTGGACTAAGGAGACTAAGTGAAGCTGTGCAGCGTTAATTACAGTCTCAATTGCATATTTCAGGTTTTACTCCATTCTGAGTAAGAGTAACAAAGAATTCAAGCAGCTTCAGCCAGTGTAGATGGATGCACTAGGACTTTCACATTTCTCTGGACTTGTTAAAAGACAGAGAGGCTCCGTCCGCAGGGCTGGAACCACTCAAATCGACCTTATTTCCTTTTTGCCTGTATCTTGTTATTTTCACTATATGGTCACATGTAGTTATTCCTCAAATTAATATGGATGTGTGCAGTAATATTTCATGTATCTTATGCTTATTTATATCTATTTAATTAGCCTCCCCCAGGCAGAGTTGTGACACATTTGAGGTAAGAGTAAAGATGTTTTACATAGTATTTGCTATCAGCAGATAAAGGTTCTTGCTATTGTCCATATTGGATGACATATAGCTACAGAAAGATACAGGAGGGTATTAGTGTTGGTTTGCATTTGCATGGAACAGAAACTCGACAGACAAGTCCTTGAGCAACTTGATCTAACTGTAATTGCTTTGAGCAGGGGCTTGGCCCAGATGATCTCCAGAGGTCTCTTCCAGCCTAAATTATTCTACAATTCCCTGATTTTATTTTCTGCTTTTACACCACATGTTCCCTTAGCAAAACAAAACAACTTATCTAAAATGCCTCTGTGATAGCGTGTCATCAGGTGATGTTATTTAACACAAACCTATGGCATACAAATCACTATAAAGCTGCACTGCATGTATGTGTGTGTGCATGCACATATATACATACCTCAGTACCTATCAATAATAGATCATATAAAAATACAATCCCTGTATCTTCAGGGGTGTTTATCAAGCAATAAACTAGCATACATTAAAAAAATTTAAAATGTCAGATTGAAAATCAAGCTGATTGAATATTAAACAAAATTTCTGATGCAGGCCCTGTAACCACTTAAAGACTGGAAAAACAAGAAGGTGTAAACAGACAAAGAAATATCTATATATCTATAGATATAGATATAATATTTGCATTTGCATTTAGCTTGAAAACAGAAGCAGCAAAGGTGCAGTATAATTTCTCGATATCCCTGTAAAGTCTCCCTGAAAACTTCAGGCTGATGTCAGCATTCCTTTTCATTTTGTCTTTTCTGAAGGATTTAGCAGGTATTTTTCCTACCACGCTGAGCTACTGTCCAGGCTGCGTCTGGGAGCCTGTCTGCTTCCATCCGCCTCTGAGGCTGTCGATGTTTCTGGTCACATGCCACACACCATCTCTAGCTATAAAAAACCCACCAAGGCTTTTAAAAAGGAAATTATGCTCAAGTCTATAGAAATGACAGTTCCTGCACCCAAGTGAGCTTCCTCTGAATTGTTTCCAGTGCATGCATTTGTCTTTGCATAAAGATGCAGTTTCGAAGCAGATACATACATTACAACCTCGTGAGAGGAGACACGTAAACTAAAGTGTAGCCTGATCATTTCTTTCTGACTGGGGATCCAGCTTTAGTCCAGAATACCACAACCTAAAGCTTTGTAAAATTTTATTCGTGTTGAGCACAAACAAGAATAAAGAGATGTCAGAGAAGAGATGCCCTGCAACCATGGGCGTCTTACACAGAAGGCTACAACAGTGCAAAATTAGCCGTTCATGGCAAGAAACAGTACAGAAGGGTGCACCTTTTCCTGTGAGAAGCCCAGGAATAGAAACTCCCCCAAAACAAAGTGTTTTGCATTGGCAAGATGGGCTTCTTTCATTGGGAGACTGGGTTTAATTTAACAGAGATGATGGTGTGAGCCAGGATTAATAGCTTTGTACAGAAGGATACACACACACTGCCACGAGACAGTATGATCCGATGGGATGTCACAGGCTCATCAGGGGAGAGCTCAGACCAGTGCTTCTGATCCTGCCATCGACCCATCACACGCCTTGGGCAAGCTCTGTCCCATTCATGTCTCTCCTGCCATTTCTTCCCTTACGTGCCTAACACAAGCACATAAATTGTAGGGGACAGATGCAAAAAAGTGTTTAAACCCTGAGCTTTGGGAGAGGAATTCACAAGGCCAAGTTACTCAACTGAGTCTCAAGCGCAGTGAATGGGGAAGGATCCCAGGCAGGCTGAGCTGGGAGATGCCAAAGCCAGCGCTTTGCAGGCATCACGGGCAGGTACACCTGGCACCCTGCATCCCACGCGGACATGGGGCTCCAGCTGTGGGCTTGGTGCTCCTGTGGAGCTGGTATGTAGGGTTCAGCGCTGCGTCCCACATTTTGGCTTCCCCTTGGGCACAGACGATGAGCCATCTCTGACATGAAAGGGGAGGAGGGTAGCGCTGATGCTCGCTCTAACAGCCTGCTGGTACGAGTGCTGGAACAGTGCAATCTTCTCTCCCGCCTGAGGTCCCTCAAAAGCTTATCACTTCTGCACCGTGGGCAGGAAACACCCCTGGAGGTGGCAGATATGAGTTCGAATCCCGTGGGGTTGAGGGTGTAATTCCGGCCAGCCTCCCGCCGGGCACGTGCTCGGACCACTCTCCCCTCTCTCATTCGGGGCGGCAGCCCAGCCCTGTGCCGAGCTCCCCGCGCACCCAGAGGCTCCCTGGAGGACACCGCCTTCTCCCAGGTCAGTCTCTCGTGCCCGTGCTGCTGGGAGGCAGATGTAACGAGGACTGTCGGTGCTATCGCACGGTCATGCTGACAGTCCCTCACTTTTTAGGAGTCTCCCCAGCGCCAGCACGAGTGGGACTGATGGCACATGGGAAGACTGCAGCAACAGCACCTTGCACAGAAACACCCCTTGCCTTGTGGATTCTGTGGTGTGTTGATATGAAACAACCAGATTACATTCGAGATCTAGTCCCTGCTCTGAGCATCCTAAAATATTCAGCACTGCCAAACATTTGCTTTAAGACCACTGGCTTTAATCAAATACTGCTGATCTACATAGGCTGCTCCACCAGCTTGCGAACAGTGACCATACGACTGACCGGAGTCCTCTGGAAGCACCACAGCCTGCACATGTCAACACGCCACAGGTAGCGGAACCAATCCATTTAGATTTTTACTTTTGATATTGCCATATAAGTCAGGTTCATAACTACTAGAATATGTTAACAACAGACACGGACTGTAAATCAATACCTGAAAAGCATTGCAACAAGCTATGATGCCAGGAAGATGAAGGTGTGACTGCCCAGAGCTGAAACAAATCTGATCCTACTGCTGTATGTAGTAGATGCAAAAATAAAATGTAAGACCAATCTTACATTATTATGTACCAAAAAGACACATGCTCCACTGATACGGGGGCCACCTCTGTCACCAGTTTAAATGTTTATACTCTGGAATCAGGAGCCAGGACTAAGCAAGGCAACAGTAATAGATTAAAGAGAGAGGAATTTCTTAAGTACAAACATTACCAGAAAATGTTAGCTCAAGTCCTGGAGCTACCTAACTGATAAGAAGCACAGCTGAAGAAAGGCTATACATAATTATGATTTTTTCAGGGCAATTTAGAATATATTTACAGACTGACGATGATCTCAAGGGCTCTTTTTGGCAGGCAGGAATCAGATATATATCCAGGACAGGAGAAAGTGGGCACAGAGTCTGCTGTGCTGGTCTCGGCATGATCTAGGTATTCCCTGATGAGCAGGAATCACCTAGGAGCTGGCTGCAGTTCAGGTTGTAAATATCTATGTAGAAGCAGCTTAGCGAGACCAAGAATGTGAACTTGGAGGAAAAAAACGGTATTTTCTGGGCTGACCAACCATCATTGTTTGTTAATGAATGGATTTGGAGATCACTGTATTTAATTTGAATGTAATCAAATGCTTTTAAATACCAAAAATTAATATGAGCACCTGCCTCTTGTGGAATAAAACAATGTATTACAAATATTTAAATTTCATAACTCCTTCTTTATTCAGCTACTGACATTATTTGCTCCCTGTTCCAGCTTAAAAACTTAGAACCCACCGATTGTGTTTAGGACTAAGACGACAGATATTCATCAAGCACATTGCATTTTTGCTTTAAATCTGCTAGATGATCTCATAAGGCCCTCAGGTATTAAGAAACTTGCAAGTTCTTTAGACGTTTAAATGCATGATGTAAATTATTTTGATGCATCTATGAACTGAGCTTGCTTCCCTTCACATTTGCTTCTCTGATACACTAGTGATGTAGAGAAACTATAGTTCAGTATATTCCTTTCTTGACAGGATCTCAAAATAGTTTTAGTCTTTTCTGAGGATAGAGCTATTAATGGAATGAACATTATAATTGATTAATACAGGTACTGACCCTCTCCAGTCAGAGGGGTATATATACTGGGCTGTACTTGGGTAGCTGCTGAGGAATTGTATAGATTAGAGACACTGTGAGCAGAGGAGTTGCTTCCAAAGAAGGGTAAAGGTAGTCAATCTATATAAATGTCAGCCTGTGAAGCTGGAAGAGTCGACGTAAAGGCCACCCTAAACATGCCACGTTTAACTTTGGGAACACAGGCTTTACTCCGTCGAAAGCTCGTGACTTTGGGCTAAGAGTGCCCAGGTGGGAAACACAGCGCAGATGGCACTGGCAGTGTGCTAAAGCCAAAACCACCCAGCAACCGAAGGTAAGAAAAGACGAGATACTGCCAGAAGGACTTCGTTCAGTATTACCTTAGCAAGAGCTTATACAAATGGAGTTGGTTATGAATTGTACTGGACATTTCTTCTCAAGACAAATAAGGCTCAGAACACTTCGGGTCTGTGTTATCACTTTCTATTCTGCTGGGAAATTTAGCCACTAGAAATCCCCGAATCTATCACTCGGCAAAGAAGCAACTTTAAAGTTAGTAGTTGAGCTTTTCCAGGTAAAATGAAACGTTTGAGGAAAACAAATTGACAGAGGAGGACACAGGCATGTAATCACTTTCCTCGTACGGGAGGTTAGCCGTCAAGGCTTGATCCTCACCAGTTCTCTGGGCGGCTGCTGCTGCTGCTGCAGCTGGAACAGACGGTGCAGCGAGCCCCGCTCCCCGGGCGGCAGCGACGGCACGTCAGCCCCGCGAGAGCAGCACCCGCGCACGGCGACGCGGACCTGCGGGCAGGAGAGCCCGTCTCGCTCCCCCCCGGGCTGCGGCAGGAGGAGATGGGGACACTAGATGGAGAAATCCGATTGTGGTCACCATTAAATCCAACACAGGATTTTTAAAATTATGTAATTAATAGATTTACAAACTCTTCACAAAACAGTTATAAGCAGTTGCACCTTGATTTTTTTTATTTTATTCAAATGTTTTATAGGAAGTTATACATTGTGGTATCAGGCCCTACAAGAAAAACCCCTGGGTAGTTTAATTATTCCTGTAGGCAAGCCACTGTAGAAGCTATTATTTTGAAAAACAACTACTACTCTCTTGAAAAGTTGATAATTTTGAGATTTTTTGACAACTTAGTTTCTCCAAAGAAAACCGTGTCTCGATAGTTATAAAAAAGGATTATTAAGAAGAGAGGGGACAAGGAAGAACATGCTGTAATTTTTCAATACCGGGCAGAGAGAATAAATGCAGTCAGTGCAGGTACCACGCTCAAACTAAAATGGGCTGGTTTCTGGTAAGTGCATCGCACTCTGGAAACACCTGGATGGATATTTGGGCAGTGGCTGAGTAGCCTACAATTGAATAAGGCAACAACCTGAAGTACTGCGACATTTCATGCCAGAATACACAAATGTAGGTTTAAAATCTGAATTTTTTTTTCTTCCTCTTCTTTACTTTTAATAGCAGTATCACTTTGGGCACTCAGATGCTTCATCCAGACTACCTCTGCTGCCACTGTGCCGGTGCTTTTTATGTCTGTGATTCTGCAGTACCAGGAAAAGCACAGCCAGTGGTTGCAAGGAAAACTTACTCTGAGAAGTAACAAATACTTCCTAGTTCCCTTTATTGGGATTTAACTGATAAATGGAAAAGCTGAACCCGAGAAAAACATAACCCTTCTGTACCACCGCCAAAGAAACTGCCATAGTCCAGAGACCACAATTCGATGATGTTTGGTACTTTACTAGGTTATAAAAAGAAATTAAATTAAGAGAATTTATTTTGCCTCTCCTTCAGGCTGTCCCACAAGTAGCTACAGAACTGTGTAGAAAGGTGCATGAAAAATTAAGAAATAAAGACTGTTTTACAGAAACTCGTGTTCCTCCTTACCTAACAGCATAATCCATTCTCCAATTTAAAACACAAATGTCTTCCATGGCTTTGAAAACAATCATATCCTTCATAAGCAAAACAACTACGTAGCTGAGAAATCTTAATGGAATATCTTTATGAAGAGAACGTATTAATAAAAGACATATCTTATATAGAAAGAGTATCTTTGTGGGTAGATGAGATTATTTGGATGAAACACTGAACCCAGTATGAGTAATAAATACAATAAGTTTTCTCTCAAAATTAATCAGATTTATAATAAGGGCATAGAAACTTGAAAAAAGAATATAATTACTAGCTCAGTAATTTTTATAAAGTAGGTATTCAGTTTGTGTTCAGAGGTCATCACACTTCAAAAATATTTTCATCTAAATGCTTTGTTTCCATCCTGTTAGATTACATCTGAGAATTCAGACCAAGTTGGTAACTCCAGAGAATGTATAGATACTTTTGAAAGTGGAAACTATTTTCATGCTTATAAGTAATTCTGTGGGAGTGAATGTATTTGCAGCTTCCAGGCCAAGCAGGATGACCTTTCCAGAACTTGTAAAATCAAATCAAATAAAAATAGATTCAGACTTTCTTAAAATGAACTGCTTGAAAAAGAAGCCCACGAACTGAAACACTGGAAGAAAACAGAACATGCACTAGCAAATATACTTGAAAACGAAATTTTAAACTTAGAATGACAGTATTTATGTCTCTGGCCCTCTCTTTCTCTTGCACTCTGCCATTTCTGTATCATTCTTATCAGAGCTCTGTCAGCCCCTAAACTGACATTTTCCCATCCTGATCATTCCCAGGATAGAGAAGAAGGAATTTTTTTTTACTTGGCTGATGCAAACAGCAGATCATCCTACAGAGAAACGTCAAGGACAGTTCGGAGTCCTAATCCCTGACCTGCCTGCCCTTTCCTAACTAGCTATTGACATTGAACTTACAAAGCTGCAATGCTGAGATGAGATAATGAATTCTGTTTGCTTTTGGTGTGCAAGAGGAAGAGGGCGAGATAGGGGAGGAGGAAGGGCTCTTGATGTAAAGACTCTGCTATGGTGCCAGCCTAACTTAAACCTCCTAATATCTGAAACTTGTTTAAGGAAAATAACTGGAGAAATAACCACTGTTTTTCCCCTGGAGCGCAGTGGGTGGGAAGAACAGCACAGGTTAAAGGAGCATCGTTTAACTGTTGCCGGCTGTCAGGTACCTGCCGGGAATGCTCAGCCTGGCCAGCTCTGAGAAGCTGGAGATCGCTCGCATGCAGTGTGTGCAGACTCCTTGTGCTACGCCCAGACTTCTTCCTCGGCATTTTTCCGGCTTCTGCTTCTGCTTTTATCTTACTGCGCAGAAACGCTGACATTAACCAGGCAGGCCAAGCTACCCCGGCTCAGCGCGCTCCCGAGGCACAGCGAGCTCACCGTGGCTGCCTGCTGGCGTGCGCTCGCAGCCCCGACTGCCCCTGCACCCCACGGAGAGCACCTCGGCCATCGCTGGCCTCCCCTCGGGCACAGAGGTGTCCCCACAGCTCAGGTCCCGGGCACCCGCTCACACACCAGCACAGAGATGGGCCCCCCCTCGGAGTCACTGTTACTGCTCCGCTGACACATCCAGGGAAGACGGGAATTACTCATCCGGCCATCAAGCCAGACTCCAAAGTCTTCTCTGTTTCTTTCTAGGATCAAGTGCTGTGTCCTGTAGCTCTGAATTATGCTCTTTATCCCTTTGTATTTTTAAGCAATTATTTGTTGGTTTGGGAGGATCTAGAAGAGGATACTTACACTTAAAATTTGTAGAGTAGCTCATCTTCACAGATGCTTCTGCCCTAACATCGCTTACTTTCAAAAAACTCCATTATAGTCTAAAGTGGAAAATGATTAAGTTTTGCTATCGTGATCCCAGGAACATTCAACTTTGAACGCCTGCCATCCACATTTTTAGAATGTTGAGTCAGAAAACCTGTAAATCCTAATGTAAGTCACAAGACTTATTTTTAAATAGCATTTGCTGCTTGTTCTTAAATTGTATATCGATATTTTTACTAAGTTTTCAATTAAGGGCTCATTAATCACACCCTGAGGGTAATGATTCCTGCTTCTGGAAGGTTAGCTATTTTGTTATTTTGTGTTTTTTAGCACTAAATATTCGCAATTAATATTGCAGTAAGCCTAAGATGCTGAGTGAAAACAATACAATTACTCCTCCTGTTATAAAAAAATATGAACAAAAATGTATTTCTAAACGAGTCTTAAAATTCTGAGAATGCCGTGAAGATACAGCTCTTCCAGATATTGCTAAAGCTAAGCACTGAGAAAAATAATACCAGTTCTAGGATGATTCATTACGATGAGTGAACAGTTGCACCAAGTTATGCAGCCTTGTGTGAATTTGTTTACTTTCTTCTAAGGCACACAGGATAAGCAGTAGAAAAAACATACTAAACTCTGCTAATTCCTCCTGCATATTTAAGTAATTTTGGTAAGTAGCTATTACTGGAATGGAAAAGGAAATCAGAAAGAAAGGAAAAAAAGAGAGAGTTGGAGAAATGTCTTTTGGCTGTACTTCTAGAAGTATTAGTTTACCAGGTTTTAAAAATTATTACCGCTGTTAACTATTAATACTGAAAATTTTTAGCTACTTCTTCTAACTACTACCACAGGAAAGCCAGATTTTGTCTTGCCGTATTCTGAGACACTGTAGTACGAAGTCAGCAACCGTGTATGAAATGCCAGCTCTTACAAAGTCAACAGGACTTGACTGCAAGTTAAAATTAATCCTAAAAGTTTAAATTCTTGCATTCTACTAACTATATTTATGGAGGAATACTGATCAGCTAAGCATTAACCTCCATGTAGCAGAAGAATTAACTATAAAGGGCTATCTACTAGTCTACAAATGCATAAACCGTATGAAAACTTGACACAAATTTTGAGATGTAGCATTTTATGTGTTCTGCAACTGACCCTCCTCAATGAGGAAAATTCAAAGTCAAGCTGACAAGCGGGTTTGAAATGGTTATTTGTCAATTTTCTTCACTCCTTGATACTTCTACCCATTCTTTGCAAAACAGAGCAAAACAAAACAAAAAAATCCAGCTGCTGAAACAGAGCTTTTCCTCTCATCTCTTCCCAGACATGCTAATCAACATAATGCATGGTAAGAAGGGAGGAAAATGAACATCCTCACATGGATATTTCATCAAGATTCTGGAGAGCTTCATAAAGCAGCCTCTTTTAGAAACCATAAAATGAAACAAGACATATTTCTGGGGTTGTCAGCAGGTAGATCCACTGGTTTTGTGGTAAGTAATCTCTTTGGGAGGAAGTCTTTGCTCTGATGTCTGTGTTGGATGTTCTGTGGCTCCCCGCAGCCGCACCAGTGCAGGTCTGTTCACTGGAAGAGGAGGCGGTGATGATATTGCTTCTAACAACCAGACTGAAGTATAGCCTGAGGCTATCTTCCAAAGCCCCCTCCAAACAGCCTCTAATTAATTTTAATCCTGCCACTCCAATGAGTCCCAAGAGTACAGCAACCAAAACAAAAAAAAAACCTTCATCAAGTCATTCAGAAAAGCTTTGACGGCATTGCTTCAAGATTTTAGGGCTCCAAGCAGAAAGCGCTATAGAAAGCTTTTACACGTGATTTTCCTTCAGTTTCTTTATTTTCTGGCCCCAAAACCATAAAAAAAGCCTATTTCTGATGAACAGCACAGTCCCCATTCCTCTCCAGGCCCCGTAAGTTCACTCTGCAAGGTGGGTGGCAGGTCTCGGGGAAGCCAGCCCCACAGTCACGGGGCAACGGCCACCGCCGGGCTGCACGGCGGAGCTGCCCGTCCGCGCCTCCGGAGCCCTCAGCCACCAGGCAGAAAGGCTGCTTCCCACAGTGGAAACAAGCGGAACACGACCAACCAGCACTCTGACACGGAACAGCCAAAATCGTAACCTCCGCCTCCAGTGCCATCGTTGGCTTTAGCACCAGTGAACCATCTGCACACGGTTCTTTGCTCTCTTTAAGCTCTTAAAACGCTCTGCCTATTTTGTCATACTCTTGAGCAGGAAAGTAGTGACGCTCGTTCTATTTTTGCCTAGCAGGAGTGTTGACATAATTGCTCACGCAGCTGGGTGAATATGAAATTTTGAGAACATTCTGTAATTTAGCAGTAAAAACACCCTGACTTCTCTGCATTTACCCTTCCACCAAATTTTATGAAATTTGATTTTGCTGGAAGAAACAAATTTCTAAATTTCTAAATCTAAAGAAGATCTGTAAAACCAAATTTTAGATTTGCATGTGCATAACAATATTAGTCATGGAAAATGTTCATAAATAGAATGGAGGTGTTCATGAACAGGGAGGCTCAGGAAGACAAGTACTAGCCATTACACTGTGATTTGAATAGGTCGCGAATATTTTCTTGTGAATCACCTTTGCAAAAAATGTATTCCTCTGTTGGTTTATTTGATTTTAGATGCTGCGTGCAACGAATTAAGTTTTAAGGGTTTCTTGGGAACAGGACTTTATTTGGCTGGAGATGTTTGTGTGAGGAGACAGGGACACTTAAAACAGTTTGTTAATGACATATCAGAGAAAGGAACATGAAAGAGGACCAGATTAGAAATGCACACACACCCCCACGCACACCCACTACATATACGTTATAAATCGGGGGCCACACAGTATTTTTCCCCACATTTCCACAGTTTTGATTCAGTATCTAGAACAGACATACATATTTTTTTGTCATTGGTCAATACATGGCCCTGTTTATTTACTTTATACAATTCAAATGCTGCCCTGACATCGAAGTTATTAAATTCCTGGTAAGCTTTTCTTCAAATCCCTTGCGGTACAAGGTGCTATTATTACCTCTGCTTTACTGACTGCAGAGCTGAGATCTATAGTGATTAAAGGAAATGTATCTTCTAACTGTGGATGCCTAATTAAGAGAGGTCTACAAACTGTTTTCTCAGAACACTCCTTATGTGTCCAAAATGGTCTTCAGTAGCAGTTCTGAGCACAAATTCAGACCCTGCATCTCAAATGAACCATGAAGAAACTGAAGAATACCCAATTAGTAACAGTCTGTGAGAAGTTAGGTTGCAGTGAATTAACTAGCATCACAAAGGAAAAAGGTGGCAAAGGAAGGGAAAACAATCAGTTTTCCAAGGCAGCATTCAACCATCTTAACCATCAAATAATCCTTTCTTCTCCTTTTCTTAGGCTGATTTGCTACTTCCAACTTCTGGAGCAGACAAAAGAGCGGTCCTGCAGACAGCAACGTCCTCCACCACACCCCCTGGTCCTTCCTCCTCCTCCTCTTGCTGGCCCCAGCAGGGGTCACTCAGAGCCCAGGAACGACAGACTGCCCAGCGCCGCTCAGCTCGGGATGGGCAACCTGTGGATCATGCTAACACCATCATGATGTGTCACCACCCAATGCCAATGTTATTTGGCATTTTTATTATCCCCGTACTTCCGACATTCATGTTGTGCCCAGCACGTGCCACGCTGCACAGCCAGCCTGGCTCTGGTCAGCACCACCTATCTTCATCTCCATCTGGAGGCAGATGGTGCTGACTCAACCTCCTCCTGCGTTCATCAGCCTCTGTTCCTGGAGAAAGGTGATGCCATCCACATCGCCTTGCTGCTTCAGTACAGAGGTTGTGAGAGTCTAGATACGGACGACCTCACCTCATCCCCTCCCCTTAGCTGGTGATGATCCCCTCTCTCCCCAGCAAAGCGCCAGACCAGGACAGACCCTATGCGCAGTCGTGGAGCCCACGTTACACTGAAACAGAAGCCTTCTCACAGGGAAGGGATGAGAAGCACCCAACACAACGTTATTCTGCAGCTTCCACCATGGGGCAAAGATGCCAAACAGGAAACACCAAAACCACAGAAATTCCCAAGAGCATCACGCATCTCTATGGCAAATGCCTCAGTGTGGTACAGCACGCAGCAGCTCCCAGCTGAAACTGAGGGACGATTTCAACACCTGGCTGAAGCGTGCCCAATGGAGCCTGTGGGCATCTGTTCAGATCTAACCTCAACCTCCTGGACATGTGAGAAATGCAAGATTTGGAGCTTTCTGTAAAGCTTACAATGTGGGCAAACGTTCACAGAAACTGCAAATGCTAATACCTGACACAAAATCCACCCTCGGTCAAATATAAAGTTTGAAATTTGGGCTGGGGATTTCTGGAAAAAAGGTTGGTAGAATTCCTTAATATAAACAAAACAATGTATCCCTAACTATTCTTTTTTTTTTTTTTTTTTAAGGAATCAACTACTTGATCGGTGGTGAAAAAAAAGAAAGCCTGTGGCAGACACAGAGAGTTTCCAGTCCAAGTGGTTTATGCCTGACAAAGGTAGAAGCAGCTGAAAATAGCATTTCACCATGGGAAAGATAACTACCAAGGTCTTGTGCTGTGAAACGCTAGCACAGGATGTCTCAGAATACATCCCCAGGACAGGGACACTGGCCAGACCGCACCAGAGTACGCAGTGGCAGCAGATGACTTGTCAGTGTGATGCTGAAAGGCAGAAAGCTCTGTGTCCCCATGTGGAGTCCCCAGCCCGGAGGGCAGGGAAGGCTCCTGGAGTCTCCTGGAAACAAGGGGGTGTCCACACCACACGCTGCGCCTGACAGCAGGGAAAGGCTAAAAAGCTGTATTATGTCATGAGCCTATAAATGTTTCCTCTGAGTTTTTCTAATGAATGGACTACGGAATATTCTAGTTTTACATCGATAGGACACTCGTGTGCAAAGAAATGCTTTCTGCTTCCCAGGTCTACATATTCCACTCCATTAAATTCCTTGAGATTTTTTAGTATTTACATGCTACCTCCTTGCAAACAATCCTGTAGTATCTGGAACGCTCCAAAGTGTCCGTGCCAAATACAGTGATTCATTGCACTGCTTTAATAATGGGCAAGAAAAGAGGCTTTTGAGTTCTGTAACCCATAACAACTTTGAAAAGAACAAAGGACCCTCTCCAAAGTCACTGAAGTTAATAGAGCTCTTTTCACTAAAGCCTAACCTGAGTTTGTTGAATGACTAAATATAAGCTCCCTGCCATCTCACTCAAGATATTCTCTAGCTGTGGCGATAGTAGCTGCTCATTTTCTGCATACCACCATAATGAAACAAAATCATGGCAGGTTAAATAAAGGCACTGATGGTCTATAGAGGTGATTGGAACCAATGAAATGGAACTAGTATCCTCTGAACTGCCTGCTCTCCGCAACGCAGCCCACAGCACACCCGGTTTTCCAGAAGGATTTTTCAATCCTGCATCTGCTTAAACAGTAAGCGTTAATCTATATCAAACAGATCATTCATGCACATTAAGGAAACCATTTTCTCTCCTACTTTTCCAAGGACCACATTTCTCTGGTCACCTCTGACAGAGGTCTGCCCCAGAAGACAGCACGGAACCCACCTTTCCCGGCAGCACACAGAAAAGCACAGACAAAGGCATCAAGAGAAAACCACTGAAGGACCATTAGTCGAACCTGGCTTTTAGGTCTCCTGGGACCAAAGAGCAGCTTGCTGTTATTTAAACCCGTTCCTTTTTACAGGCAGATATGTAGAGAGGATAATAGGTTGATTAGCTATGAAAGGCAGAAGTGGGGGGGCTCTCCCTTAACACAAGAATGCAGGCTTGTTTATCTTTCACAAGACACATTTAATTTAGCGGTATTTCAGTCATTCATTTTGTTTAAATACATTTTAACTATCTTACATATTCACGTGGAAAAAACTCATCAACTCTAAGAATTCATTCCAGAGAATCTCATAGTTTATGGATTTAAAAGAAAGACTCTAATGGCAACACCCAGCATGTGCAAATTTGTTTCAGTTCAATGTTTTTCTTCTCCTTTTGGAGCCAACTACTCTTTTTGAACCTGATTTTCTAAGACCCTAATGGGGAAACGAGACTGCCTGCCTGGCAGATCCCACCTCACTCCCAGTCTGGCCACTTTCAGCCAAAATTGAAAGAACAGCAGAAGTCTCAAAGACATTTTGTGTTACTACAGATGCTGAGAAGTTTCTTGCCACTTGAAGGAAAAGCTGTCGCCCAGCCTGCACGGCCACTGCAGAGTGGCCAGCACAGCTCTCGGCTGCATTAGCCACAACACGTTGTCCTCCGCACAGCCAAAATGCCAGAGATGGAGAGAGCTGCAGGCACTGCCACGGGACAGACGGGGGGTATAGGGCATGGCCTTCACAGAAAACTAAGCCTTCTGGACTCGCCTGCCTCTGAGCAATTCGTTTCACTGTAGAATATCGTATTTCAGAAATGCGCAGCCTTAGGTTAAGAAGGACCTTCTGATACAAACACTGAAGACAAAATTCAAGCATGTCATAAAACCTTTGATCAGTTTCTTCCAGCATATTGGGAAAGCATTATGAAGCACTGGATTTCTGTGGCAAATGTTCTGCTGGTGTTTCCCCGCTTGCCTATATGAGATAACCAACTCAGGATGGGTAGATGTGAGGATTACTGGGAATTAGAGAGAGGCTTAAATGACACTTGATGTGAGCTGACATTAGTCCATAGCATGCAAAGGCAGAAAAGCCGTACCCTCTGCTTCATTACAAAAGTGGATGCCTGCCCAGATCGCCACCGCAGCATCCACTGCACGCTAATGGAAGGGGAGGGGGACTCGGAATTCAGGAGGAAGCACACCCGCACCTCTACACTGCTCCTTTGTATTTCAATTTTCTTTGGCCAGTGGGGATGATTTTATAGCATCACAGCAGAACATTATCTTTTATACTTTGACAAAATGAAACCGAGTCCTTGGGATTTTTTCACCCATTGCTCTCTTGGCTACTTCACTGCAGTACTATTTCATTACTTATTGATTTTTCAACATGCTGTCTGCATCGCTGTAATTTACACAAGTTCTGATAGCCCTCAGCGATTCTTAACACCTCAGGGTGAGATCATGGAGTTCACTTGAGATACCAAAGGTAGGCAACAAGTTCTTCAGACAAGACGACAAATTGACAAACTTGATAGTCAAGGAGGAAATCTGAGCAGCTGGAGGCGTACCATACCCTAAATTGTCAAGATATTTTTCTTAGCTAAATTGAATTAGAGCAAATTTGTACCCCAGAAATTACTCTCACATACAGCTAATAAGGGACTACAAAGTATATGGCTAAAACCTAAGAGATTAATAATGCATGTCCCTTACGTGGCAGTTGAACTACTGCTATTTTTGCTGTAATTGGAGATAACCACTGGTCTACAGATAGGCTTGTTATTAGAGAATGCAGCTTCACCACGAACAAGGACAGTGAACTACAAAGAGCTTCTCTTACATTGAGGTAAGCAACTGTTTCTTCTTCAAGCACTTTCCCACATTTCTGTCGTGAGTAGCTCTGAGGCCATCACCTGTGGCAAAGGCAGAGCTCGCCTTGACCAGAAAGGACGGGCGAACCTGGTGGCTCTGATACGACGCGATGTTGTAAGAGCATCATATCTTTCATTCTGCTGCCTTGGAGCTCCAGAAGGGGGATGCTTCTGCAAGAAGCTGGCGACTGCTTAGCAAATTGAGCTCTAATCTTATCAGAGGGTCTGATCCTACTGGTGTCACGCACACTGACAGCACTTCAAATCACTTTAGGAAATCTGAGTCAATACTGACTGGCCTTTCCTTCTTTCTGAGTAACTACAAAATGCTTGAGACATTTTTTAAATGCCTGTTCCTCTGCGGTTGGAATAACATTACCAAGAGCAATCTTGACTTTTTAGCCTGGCTTCCCCCTCACTGAACTATAATTTAGGAAAAAAAGATCTATATGGAGATCTGAGGTGACTTTTGGGTAAGGCCTACAGGTCTCATGAACAGATGGTGAAGTAAACCCAACAGCTAGAGCTACTGTCAATTCTCTTGATACATCAAAATCCCAAGAAAAGTGAGATTCACGACAAGGAAAAACATACATAAGACTTATAGAATTCATCTAATGAAGGCTGAGAAAATCTTCTGAGAACTTTTATGGGCAGATATTTAGGATATTTTATCACCAGCTGGGTGGATATTTAGGATATTTTATCACCAGCTGCACTGTAAAGAACAGGTAAAAGTAATACAAAATAAAATGTGTAAGGACCTTCAGTGGGGTTAACTGATGAGCTGGAAGTATAAATCTTTCTTATGGTAGCATATGTACATATGGCAGAAACGCTTTATGGCATGCAGCAGTAAAATCTGAAACTGAAGACAATTTCTCTCCAAGGTGGCTAGCCAGCGAGCATCTTCCATGTAAAGCGTAATCAAGTGTGCTACAGTTGGAGGGGGCATCCATCTGAAAGATCCTGTCTGGAAGAAGAGGTAAGTGCCTTGTGGGATGGATGGTAGTGCTCAAAGACTGCCAGTTCAGGTGGTCTGCCAGACCCATCTGTAATGGGGGTGATACGGAAATTATTTTGTAGCACACACATCAGGCTCATGATGTTTGTAAAATCTTGGGAAACAGGGCTGGGACGCCCCTCTGGAGGCTGCCTGGCCCCTTTCCCTGTACCATGATGTAACCCGACCATCCTCCCTATATATATATGTCCGACCAACATCTTTCAGCCCTAGTATTTTTACATGTGGATGGATTCCACAGTAAGCTCGGTGACTTTCAGTTTGGACACACTGTAAGAGAGCTCTTTACAGGAGTACAGCAGTATCTGAAATAGCAGACAAAACTCCCCATCACCCTGCGCGCCTTTAACAGACCTTCTGCAAGCTGAAAGATAAAAGGATTTCTTCCACAATCAGGTTGTCAAAAAAGTCTGAGGCTCCTCCTGCAGTGTGCGTATGAGGGTTTGGCTGATTCACGACATGGCTGTACCTCTTTGGGGCAGAGACTGCATTGCTGTTCTGTGTTTGTATTTCATCTGGGAGTTCCTCACTGTCCTTAGGCACTGTGAGAGTATAAATAAGTAGAACAAGCCTGTGCCCTGATGCAGGACTTCCTCTATGAATTCCAGCATCCAAGAGGATGTTAAAAGCAACTTTAAAAAAAATATTTAAAACCCCCTGAGGCATACAGTATTGAGAAGCTTGGATAGCTGATTAAAGGGGCCTTTTGTCCCCTGGAAAATAGCCCTAATATGATACAGGTATATTAGATTTTATTCTTTCTTGAGCTAGCTCCCATGACAGCAGGTATTGTGATCTCACAAAGTGGCAGAAATCTGCATTAACAGCAAGATCTTCAGACACTTATTGATAATTTCATAAATACTTTTGTTGAGAAAAGACATCGTGAATCCTGAGAACTGTAAATCATCCTACACATCTGGGAGGAGGCACGAGAGGCTGAGGACTGTGAGCGGTGGCCGCAGGAAGCCCGGTGGAGCTTGGGTCCCTCCTCGGCGGGCAAGTGGGTGCTGACTGCACAGAGACAATGCTTGCAGAAGACCTTATTGTTTCAAAACATCTTCCAGAGAATGCGACACTGAAGACGACCATCTGTATGACTTCATATGCTGATTAAAATGACTCTTTGGGTTTCTCCTCTTCTTATTCTTATTCTTCTGAGCTCCGTGTGATTCTGCATTTGCGCATCCCCTCGGTATAACCAAGCGCTAGACAGCCACCAGCCTCGCACAGCCACCAGCTCTCCACGGATTTGTGCCACGGTGATGGGCACAGCTGTAGCTTCTAACTTTTATACCTTACGCCTCAAATCGGAACCAGGGAATACTTACTGGAGACAAAAACAGATTTCTTACAACACTGGATAAACCATATCTAAGGAATGCCACCACCACCACTACCTAGGGAGACAATGCCAACGATGATACGGACTTCTTCCTAAGGAGAAGGATGAAGAAATAGAAAACCCGTTTCCTCACAGCAAAGGGTGCTCAGCTTTCCGCACCACACAATGCGCCTCCAAGCCTCCTGTCCTGCCTTTGGCCATGCTGCTTTCACGGGGTGAGACGGGTTCCAGTATCCCCACCAAAAGAACCAGACCCAGGCCAGAGCCAAGCTGGGAAACGCTGCAGATGAATCGGCTTTACTGCGTGAAAATGAGTGAAGGAGAAAAGAGACAAAGCCAAAACCAGAGCAAAGCGGATCAGAAAATGTCCCAACAATTGTTTATAAAACTCCGCAGATGTATTGAAAAGCCTGTGAAATTCAACCCACAGACTGCACAGAGCCCCTGCTGCTTCTCTTCAGCTGGGCAGCTCCTCACTGCTCATTTTTTTTGATAGCACTTTATTTAATCTAAAATGCAAAGTTTTAAATAAGAAGTCCTTTATTTACATAATACTAATTTTCTTTTGGACACTCTAGCAAGCTGCCACCATGAGCTGGGCTCTTTTAAATGGGCCTTTAAATGATATCTGCGCAGGTCCAGCTGGGCTAATCACTCAGCCCCTCAGCATCCCACATCGGGATGCAGGAAGCCAGCCAGACCCGTGATGTCCATCAGGCCTTACTGGGGTAGCAAGAGGCTTTCTGGTTTAAGAAAACTGCAGTGATTAGAGCACAAGTATTTCAGTTTGCTGGAAACCAGATTAAAAAATTATGCATCAATTCAATTTGGATTTTTCAAAATATTGAAATTCTGCATGAAACAGAAATCCCACAGTTCTAGGAGCTATATTCATTACAACTATTTAGAGTGATCTATTGAATAACTCAGGGAATCAAATTACACATAACTTTTATATCAAGAATATCATTGTTTCTTAAAACTCAGCTCATATCTTCAGAAGAGATTTAAGTTTGATGTGAATATTTTAAGCGATAAATAATTTGCTTCTCTATAATTTGTCCCAGTGCTTAACTAGCCAACCTGTTACAAATCTACACTCTCTCTGAGATTGATTTACAAACTTCAGCTTTCAGGTGTTGGGAGTTTGATGCATCTTTCTCTGCTTGGTTAAAAGCTCTCTGAAATACATACTCCTCTTTACACCCTAACTTGTAAAACTTTTAAAACCTCTCATTATCTGACTGCAAGCTTCCTTGCATTTCTCCTCAGAAACCAAAACAAATGGAAAATAAAAAGGCCAAAATGGGTAAAAAGTCAGTGCATAAGGAGCTGGCCTCTGGTTTGTGTCACAGAGAATGACACCCTGCCAACCCCACCCCACCCCCCAACTATTATTTATTAATATTTTTTTTAATGACAATTAATTTGAAGTACAATTCTTAAGTATCTACTATTTACTTCTTCAGCAACGGAAATAGCTCTGAGCCAGCTCTCTGACATTCTCATGGAGGGAAGGGGGGGTGAGTGGTCTGGCACCTGGGGACTTTCTGGGAAGTTCCAATGTGCTGCTTGCAAACCCTTTACGGATGTCTGTTAACTAAGGGGTTCAAGCAGGATCACCATAAAAAGCCACCTGATTCCAGGGTGAATAACAGAGATGGCTTTTTCATTCTGTTTTTCTTTGGGAAACCTGGCCGTTAAATTAAAGATGGAAAAACCTTTTCTAAGTAATGCCAAAGCTGTGGAGATAAATACAAAACTTAGAAACTCTGGAACCAGAAAGGTCTCAAGTTCCTCCAGTAGCCAGACTGGCCTTGCATTGCATGTGCATTTCTGGGTTTATTTATTTTTTATTGGTTTTAATCAAACTAGTACCTTAAGCTATTGCTTTTAAAAACTGTCAAGTGTTTACATAAGACTATATCTGCAAATGATATTAATATTTACTGAACCATGACATATTTTATTCTGTAACTTTAAAGGAAAATATGAATGACCTTACAAGAACCCTAACTGCATCACTTCCTGACTTTGCTTTTTTATAATTCGCACACTACATTAAAAGCTTTTTCTGCTCCACAGACGTCCACTTGTACACATGTATGTGCATGCACACACATTGTTATTTAAAATTTTGATTGCATGAAACTGTTTATCAACGTTGTGTGAATAATGCCAGGAAAAGATACTCTTCAAAAAAATCAATACGTTGAAAGTGCTGTTTTAGGGTTGCAGTAGTTGTTGGTTCTGTTTCTGAGTTATTCCTATTGACCTGAGTTCAAAAACAAGGTATTGATTTATAAAGTACCTTCAGTAAATAAATGGACATTCTTTCTGCTAACCCTAATAACCTGTAGCATACAGAGCAGCGTTTCAGCTCAGCTCAGGAACGCGCTGCACAGTGCGTCGGGAGTTTTCCAAAAGCTGGCAGACTTTTTTGACAGAAAGGGTAATGGAGATAACGTTACGAAAGCAACACGATTGACTGGGCTGTGAGCAGAAATTAAAAGAGGGGGGAGGAAGTGAGAGGGTGATGACTATTTTTTAAAGAAAGTCCTGCAAATTATTAGGTTTGTTGTGTATTTGCGAGTGACATTTGGGAAAAACTTGACTAGTTTTACCTGTTGGTCTGCACAGAGATTTGTCTCTGCTTGTGAACTGTTAGGATGTATTTCTAACTGTCATGATAAATCCATCCTTCTCTGCCTGAAGGATAAAGTCCATACTAATTTGTAGATACGGGTTTTAATTAAAAAAAACCATAACATCCAGCAGGCCTTAGAGTAATGTTGCTACATCTAAATTGGCAACAGTGTACAGGCAGGAGCACCTGGAGGAGCGACTGGTACCCTGCAGCTTGACACCACCACCGCAAACCCTGGCACCCTGACCTGGCTGGCAGCGTGACCGCGGTGAACCACATCCCGCCAGCGACTGCCGCTACGGCACAGCACCTCGGCGTTAACTCCCTGCACCTAGGGACTGCATTAGGCTTTTAATGTCTGCTGCAGCTGCGCTCTCTTGACTTTGGGATTGCCACCACAAGTATGCATGCCTGTCACCAACACTGCGCTATTTTATCAGGTACCAAGCTTTAGAGAGCAAAATATCCCATATTTTCCCTTTAACTTACAATGTCACATGAAACCAGGCTTATGGGAAATAAGACAAACAGAAATGTTGACAACAACATCCAAAGAAAAAGCATATGTAAAAAATATTCATGCAAGGTGACCATGCCTGTCTCAACAGTCCATGCTTTAAGTCTCTCATGGTGTTTACTGTTCACAGAATCAAAATAAAAATCGAGCTTGCTCAGTATTAGAATCTGCCTATACTGTGATAATAAATTTCTATTACACTTGTACTTGTGTGATGAAATGCCTTTGCTCCTCAGAGCTTTTGGTTTGGGTACCATCTCACTCGAGCATCCCAGGGGATGGCTGGCAGCAGACTGCAGGGAAAACAGACCAAAACTGGCAAATCTGAAAGGAGACCTGGAAAGGCATTCTTTATCCAAAGTATGTATTCTGATTTAAAAGAAAATATTCCTGCCATTACTGTTTTCCACATCCAGAATTTATCCTGAGAGCATCTTTCCTTCTAACAGCAAGACCAAAAATAAGGTGGGATGCTGCCACAAGACCAAGTTTCCATTGCCAGCAAACTGACCACGTGACAACCATAAAGAAGATGGTTGTTAAAGTAAGAGAAACAGAATTGGCTCTGCTCTCACTCTGTTTCAAAGACTAGTTTCTGTTTAGCTCTTCCGTAGCATCTTTCATCTCGTTTCTCACTGCGGACTTAGACAATTAGACCGACAGGAATTAGACAGTTCAATGAGGCAAGTAGTAAGAACACAGCCAAGCGCTTTGCTTCAGTGCTCCTGCCTTGCTGTTACTTAGAAATCCAGTTGTTTAGAAAGTACAAAAAATCATCTGAATTTTCACACATTCGGAAGGATTATAATGCCCATATATTGCGCCCTCATTTTTATTGCTATGGAGCGATCTTGTCAACAACCAGTGGTCGTTTTATTGCCAGCCTTTATCTCTCGGTAGCGTGACACGCACCCGTACCCGGTGCGCAGTCCCAAACTGGGCTGAGCACAGCTGTGAAATCCGCTGGACATTTTCCAGTGCAGCATTTTTTCATGAGACTTGCCAGCCCTGAAACACTTCATGGGAATGTTTAAGTTTAAACTCATCTCGTGAGGAGTCCCAGCAGGTTTTCGACAGACACCTGCCCACCCCTGCACCCCCGCACGCCCTCGGCACAGCCCTGCGGCAGCTCCCGCCCGGCGCTGGGGCCCTGCCTGCACCACGCTCGCTCTTCCCTGCTCCTGTGGCGTGCCGTTCACTGACACTCACTTTGTCGCCGGGGCCTCATCCTTCCCTAGAGCCATCAGACAATTACCAAGATGAAAGAAGACGGCTGTGTTAGTAAGCACATCTCGGCAGGATGTCCTACACCCTGTACAAACAATAAATATTTCAGGTATTGATATGGTTTATGAGAATCTACCAATTTAGCTCATTACGAAGGGAAAGACAAATGCATCCAAAATTAATGAATTTTTTCAGACAATAAAATTTTTAGAACTACTGCATGTTCATTTTAATAGTTTATGAATTTGAAGTAGCCGATCTATCCCTCTTTTTACTATCATAAACCATTTGGACGACAAATGTTACATGTATTTCCATAATACTGTTATAACTTAAGTTCATTTCACAGTTTTATTTCATACTCCTCAACCCTTGCATTTCAAAATTTATGGTCTTGCTACAAAGGTCATATATGAACAAGTATAAGTCCTCTAAGATCTGTTATTCAGAAGCACTAAGCTGATGCTAGTTTAATTGATTCTGTGGAAGCAGCGATGCTTGTAACTCCTGAGAATAAGGGCTTTTCACAAACTGGCCAACTTTCCGGTGGGTAAAATAAATATTCTTATATCTTTACGTTAGAGGGTATATGAACAGCATGCAGTTATATCAATGCACCTCTTTAATGATGCGGCTTAGTTTAAATACGGTGTCCTGAAGACGCAAATGATCACACTTTGTGGACCACAAGCCACAAACAAGAGCAAATACCATGTCCCAACCTTTCTTGGGTGCAAGCTGCGTTTCGTGCAGGGCCCAAAGTAAAGCCCAGAGATCGCAATAGCCCAGATGGTTACAGGAGCCAGGGGTGACCCAAGCTGCACTGCCAAGCAGCCGAGTGAGCCTGTCTACCAGCACAGGTTCCCTGGGGGTCCCCAGCAGCCTCCCCCCATCCCAGGCCAGGCCCCGCATGCACTGACACGATCCCGCAGACACCTGCTATGGGATCTCTGAGCTTTGCACGTACACTTTCCAGGACAGATGTAATAAAACAAATTTATTGCCCCTTTTCCCCAACAGGATTACAGAAAGGTAAACAAAGAAATTTGGAGTTCTTCAAGGAAAGGCCCCTTGAACTAATGCATGTGACTGGGAGATTTAAGACCACTTCTCCCAGAGTAAATCTCAGAGTAAAACTGTTCTCATCCCATTTCTACAGAGCTCTGGAGAAGATACAACAGTTGGGTTTTGAGGATTGTTTCAGTTCGGCACAGCTAAGACGTAGCTGCAGGGCTGCTTGTGAACGAGGGCACTGACATCGCCCTGTGCAAGGGGGCAATTCAGAGCCTGGCCAGAAACACAGTCTTAGGAAGCTCAGTCAATGCTGCAGATTAAGGACATGAAACTATTTATGCAAACCTCATAAAGTGTCATAGAGCAAATCATAACCAAACCAGGGCTGATGACAGCAGATGCACGACGGGAGGAAGACCAGCAGCTTTTCAGCAACCTTCTGGATGCCCCACACCTTCCTCCCATCCCCGGCCCCATTTCCCACCACGCTTGCTCTGCAGGACGGGTTTCTGCTCCCCACCTCCTGGCCAGGCAGATGCAAACCCAAATTCCACAGCTGCACCATAGGCAAGCCCTAAACCGCAACCAGATGGGCGGCCGGTGGGCAGCTGTGGGCAGTGCTGTCCCAGGCAGGGCCCAGCACCCACCAGCCACGGCTCCAGCACCCGCAGGGGCTCTGCTCCACGCAGCGGGGCCGGGGAGCAGCACCACGATGCTCCCCACATGCTCCTTCCACACGCTCTCAGCCCAAGAGCTGCCCCGCGGGAGGAAGAAAACAGAGCGCTGTTTTTCCCGGTAGGTTTTCTATGAGTTTTGCTGATAATAACATTACGGTTTTCCTGTGCTGGCAGTTGGATCAGAGGAGCCTGCAGCCTTCGGGAGGGATCGATCCGATCGATCCCAGAGGCTCCATGTCATTTCCAGGGGATTTGCTAAAGAAGCTACTTATGTCCCTTTTTCATTTTCACCAACTTATTACCAGCTGCTGCTGCTCCCTGCATTTCAGCAGCACCTGCAGGAACGAAACCATCCGCTCCCGTCTGCCTGATCCTGATTTAGATACCTCTTCCACAATTAAACGCCGCCGATCGGAGCCAAAGGCTAAAGGCGGGTGACGCCAGCGCGCAAGGTTCATTACCCACCTCTCCCCTCCGCACAAGCACACAGACACTCTTTTTTCTTTTCTTTTTTTTTTTTTTTTTTTTTTTAAAGGGCAGCCCAGCAGCAGACTAAGCAACTGATCCCCTGGCTTAACTTTTAAATTAAGACCATTGTAAATTTGGGAACTTGAGAAGAGATGGAGAGGACACCCATAATCCTTTGCAAATGTCAAGTGGCTCTCGATATTGGTTACTTTTCAAAGGTAGCTAGGCTACAGCGTGCTGCAGTAATGAAAAAGCCCTGCCAGGCCCACTCCATAGGGCTTCAGTCAATATACATAATATTATTGGGCTTTGAAAGGATTAAAGATTGTTTCTTTTGCCTCCTTGTAATATGGTGATCTATTGTGCTTAAAATTCCAACTGTGCCTTCTCCTTCAGGCGAGGATGCTGGAGACCATGGGATGCCTCATTGCTGCTCCCGCCAGCACGCCTGTGCCTGTCCCGGTGGTACCCAAACGACCGCTGGAGCTTCCCCAGGGTTTGCTTCGGCCATCCAGCCATCACTGCTGACAGGGGCAGTTCACTGCTCTTCCACGTCGAGAGACAGAGGGGAACTGAGAGTTTTTCAAATTAAGTTAAACAACACTGAAAGCTTCCCGTTATGAACAGTATGTGGAGGTAGACTGGAAAGTGTTGAAATATTTGGAAAAATACTGGTTTTCTCTACACAGTACTCAAAAAAGTTCACAGAACTGTGTTTTGACTGCAAGAACTCAGTTCCCCACAAACACCCGTTAAGTACAAGAAATGCTAACAATTAGCAGTTATTTGAGTCTCCCAGGGCTACTGTGAGCCATCATGGCAGCTTCGTCAGAGGAGCCAGTGCAGGATGAGACCCAGAGCAAAGACTCCTAATGCCAGGCCCCCTCTCCAAGGCTGGTGTTTCTGAAAGCATCACCTCCTGCAAAAGGCACACACAAATCTTGATTTAAAGGGCCTTGGACAGAGGACCTGATAGCTGAATTACTGTCAAAACTGTATCTTTTATCTTTCCACATTTGTATTTTCTTGTTCTGATATTTAATTAACACCATTTCATTGAATGTGGGGAATTTTTCTTCTCAAGAGCCTTGTATATATTATTATGGCAGGATTTCCTCTGACTCTCCTTTTTACAAAGCCAATGTGAAAACTGTTAGCAAGCCTCTGCTGTTGGTTATATTCAAGTGAAATAAAGAACTTGAGATTCCCATGTAGGAGAGAGCAGGGTTTGGCACCGTGGACATCAGCAGAGCCTGGCACTCCCTGTGCTCCCTCTGGTCTGGAGTGAAGCTCCCATGATTTAATGGCAAAAATGAGGGTTTCCAACACTTGAGTTGGTACATTTTATTGAATGTGGACTGATCCCTCACCTCTGAATCTTCACTGAGGTCATTAATTTTGAAAAAAGTGCTGTTTTTTCCTTACTATTCTTATGATATTATGATCTTCAACAAATGAGGCGGAGACCACAATCTGCAAACCCAAGCACGTGAAGAAGCTGTATCTTAAGCTCAGACCATTGAAACATGGCCGGGAGAGAGTCTGATTTACTTCGGAAGCAGAAATGAGAAGATAGGCAGTATCACACCACTGTAACGCAAGGCAACACAGATGTCCTGGCACAGTAAAATGCACAGCAAGATCTTACGCTCGCTGTTTCTGACTGTGCTTATCCCAGTGGGACTCCACGGGCAGTTTCACACTGAAAATTACCCGGATGAGTAACTTTCCATTTCAGCAGAAGAGAGGAAAATGGGGAAGAGGAAGCAAAGGAAATGTTAGAAGTTTTTTAACACAGTATCTTAAAAACCTAAATCTCAGGAAAATTTTTAACTGAAACCATAATGAAAACGCTTCTGCAGGTTTCAAGTCATTGGCTCTAACCAAGGCTTCCCCGCTTTAAGGGCTGATCCAATGTCCATTGAATTCAAAGAAAAATGGCATAGCTATGTCAGTGAATAATGCCTTTGATTTCAGATTTACTTCAAAGAGAAAAATGTTCTATATCAAAACAGCAATACATAATACGGAGCATTTACAGACTAGATTACGTGGTATTTCAGGTGCTGAAAATAGTTTTTCTGAAGTCAGGTGGGATAACCAGGCTTCCCACTGAAGTCTCGCTGCTGGGGTGCAATGCTGCTGCCCTGGCCCACCAAGGCCGAGCGCCAGCCAGCTCCAACACAGCTGGTGTAGTTGGGTTTGAAGGTTTTGGATGAGTCCCGAGTTAGCTGACTCTGACCACTTGTTTACGGAAAGCTAATGGCCATAAATGTCCAAATTAAGAAAGATTAAGAAAGATTCAGCTTTAAGATGAAAGAGGGTAGATTTAGATATTAGGAAGAAATTCCCCCCGGTGAGGGTGGCGAGGTGCTGGCACAGGCTGCCCGGAGCAGCTGTGGGTGCCCCATCCCTGGCAGTGTCCCAGGCTGGACGGGGCTGGGAGCAACCTGGGCTATGGCAGGTGTCCCTGCCCATGGCAGGGGGTTGGACTAGATGGTCTTCAAGGTCCCTTCTGACCCAAACCATTCTGTGACTCTCTGATTAAACTGTCTTGGTAATCCTGCCGTGTCCCTAGAATTAAAGTAATGCTCACAAAAACTTGTGAGCACTACTTTAAAAAGTACTTTAAAAAACACAAGTTTGCTTTATTAAAATGCAAATTCCTTTTAGAAGTCTGGATAAAAGAATTAGTAAGCTATGAGGATCCAAAGCCCGTGACAGCCTAAGTTCTTAAGCATTTACCTTAACTTTCAACTCCAACATGTATACAAAATGGAATAACCGAAAGGTTCCAAATGTCTCTGGTTGGTCTGATGCTTGTGAGGATGGGCACAAAGACAGTGACGACAGAGCAGTTTAGCAGCTGACACCCTTATGCAATACCTAGAGATACCATAAACTTTCCTAACATCTTGTCAGTATTTTATAAATGTCACAAAAAACCCACTCAGACTTCAAAGGGTCTGGCAAAGTCTCCTGTACAGCTCTGCTGCAGAATCTGCAGGTGAGGAATCACACGGGAAAAGAGGGGAGAAAGAAGAGAGAGAACCAAGAGAGCAGGACGAGGCCAATCCAGGGACTGGAGACATGGACATTACACCAAGATAATGGGGAAAAAAAGGAACATGGACTGAAAAGGTATCCATATAATGACCAGGAGATCCTTTCTCAAATAAAGTCTCTTTATAGGTGTCTCACTGTCGCTTTCTTCTGTGATCACACGTATCTCAGACTTGCATGGTGCTTCTTGTCTGGCAGCTTAAGAGAAATGAGACCTAACGCTGCACTGCCTGCAGGTATTATGCCTACCTCTACTGGTAAAGGGTTCTTAAACATGTTTTTAAAGACTATAGCACAAATAGCCCAAATCCATTAAAACAAGTGAATTAAAAAAAAAAATATCAAAAGATTCTAGACTGACAGGGTGATAAATGAGCGGTTAAATAGGTAACAGTCATTCATGTATCACTTTAGGGATTTTGTTTTCCTTTTAATGGTAATTTTAATTTGAATTTTCAGGCCAACAGTTGTATTTCTTGAGAAATCTATACCATTCCCCGAGCAGTTTCTTTTAAATAACTGACGGATCCTCACAATCTACATTCCAATTTAAAAGATTTGTCTGTAAGAAAATCCCAATCTCAATAAAAGGTAATGCAGCTGAAGCTCTTCAAGCCAGGCTGATGGCAATAAAGCAGCAGTGAGTTTCTATTAGCTAGAACAAGTTAACAGATTCCTAGTAATCCTTCCTATTACTACTAAACACCTGAATACAGATGCCACATTGTAAGTGAAGATGGATTCTTAATTTCTGGAAAAGTAAGATCCCATGCACACCTCGTGCTGGGAAGGCGATGAAGGAGGGAGTGATGTGTGTTAGACCTTCGCCAATAAAAGGTTTCACATTGCAGAAGTCCATGGGATGCTGCAGAATGGTAAAGTCATTCATCACATGTATTTAAAGTTGAATTTGCTGATATTTTATGGTATTGGATTTTATTTCTATTAACATTTTATGCTGAAATTACAGAATGATTCGTGAGTACTGAATTTTTGATTGCTTTTATACTTGCTGGGACACTATTAACGTTGATTTACGTTAATAGCACTGTAAGAAGATATTAACAATGAAATTTCCAAAAGCACTTAGCATCCCGTAATTGGAGTTAAATGACAAAAAAAATGAGGGGATAATAAAGTATATAGAGAGACAGAATTTTTGACAATACTCCCTCTAAACTGTATTTTTCAGGAAGAATTCACGCAGGACAATTTCATAAAAGAATAAAGTCACCCATCAAGAAAGAGAACACTTTTGGTACTGACTAAGCAATGTGATGGCAAATTGAGATGTAGGTCAAGCACGAACTCCCTCAGGCACTAGAGACAAACCGAGGATCCCAAAGGAATGATACGGATTTTACATCTTCACACCAGATGGGTGCTGACAACTCCAAGTCTGTAGAGCACTTTTCTGGACTGAAATCCAGGAAACAGCAGTGGGAGGCTGATACAGGAATGACATTAAACCGGACAGAAATTAGCCAGGCGTCATCTTTTGAGGCTGAAAGAACGAAGTTTCTCAGGAGAAAGATATGAAGTGAACGCACCACCAGAGAAGGGCACAGAGCTGTGGGGCAGGAGGCAGCCGAGGGGAGGTGTGCTTCCCTCTGAGCCAGCACTCGCGTTCGCCTGCTCTCCTTGTGCAGCAGCTACACCACAAATTATACCCGTACAGGATGAGACACTCGGCACATGGACTGAGTTCAATAGATCTATACCAAGCCTAGAAAAATCGCTCTACAGCAATTTAAAAGAGCTGTTCCCTAGGAAAAAAGTAAATAAAACTCAACCAAAAAGCTTTAGGCTTAACTAAGTTCTTTCCCACTTGATACTCCATGCATGAAGGCAGTGACAAAACCTCACAGCACCCATCTACCTTCAACACCTTGGTCCCTTCTGACTTATTGATTCTTGGTAGTCGCTGGACAGCATCAGATTCTACTGATGGAAGTCCTCAGCAAGTTTAGGAATTAGCTCTAGATGTCTAAGGTACCCAAAGGAGTAGAAACGGGATGAACGTTTTCAATTTCACTGCAAAAAGTATCTCTTAAAACTGAGCAGTTTTTATGCTTTGTTTCAATCACGTGCGTGTATCTGGACATTCAGTAAACTCATCCTGAAAAACAATAAAGTGGCTGGGTAAAAGCTGCTAGCTGATCCAACGGGGCTGGTTTTACGTTCGTTTGCGGGGGCTGCGCAGAAGGCTGTGTCCTTGGTTGAGGGTGGGCTGCCCGCACGCAGCCCAGGAGCTGCTGCAGAAAGCTTCTCTCTCACTCGACAGAAGATGCAAGAGGTGAAAGTAGCCCCAACAGAGAACTTTCATTTCACAGAACGCTTACAATTTTCTTTGATCTCAAATCAGGCAAAAACAAATTTAATTTTTTTTTAAAACAGATTTTCCACAAATTCTGCTTTGATATCACTCATATATTGTTTTTAAACCTTCTCTTTCCATTAAAAAAGCATCAAAGTGCTTTTTGTTATAAAGTGCTGCAATGCATTTCACTGTTTTCAACACACGCAGTTAAATTGCTCATTTAGTCAGTCAAAGAACATATAGGGCAATATGACAAATTATATGAAAACTTGGAACAAAAAAGTGAACTTGAAACAAAAATCTTAAAATAGACAACATAAAGAAACAAAACACAACACTTGATTTGCTTCAAGTAGATCTGGAAAAAATGCAAGAAGTGTTTGTATAGATGCGTTTCATCAGTTTTGTTTAAATGACGTTTTTGTGGGAGTGAGAAGAAAGAAGATATGCCAAAACATTTTCAGCCAGTTTTAATCAAGAAAATAACCACAAAAATATTGCGCACAAGAAGGTTATTTTGTCATCTTGCTCTGACCAGGAATGAAGACCACGTCAGAATTTTGTTAAAAAGAAATTGTACCAGTGTAATTTTATGGTCCACTAAAATGTGGAAGAAAGTCATATTAGAAGTCAAATTACACAGTAATGAATGAAAAGTCCTGGATATACTTAGGAAAATAAACATGTAGCCACAGCGGTCTTACCAAAGCGATGACACATCAGGCGTGTGATTCACAAATGACAAAAGCCAAGGAAATCTGCAACAGGACCCAATCCAGCTCTGTTTGAGATCTCTAGACTCACTGATTTCAAGGTCAGAGGGAGTGCTGTGATCCCACAGGCTAATGATTTCATCCCCAGATTTAGATATGAAGCTGCTGTTACAGCTTTTTTAATATAAAAATGCATATAAAGAAAAGCATAAATATTAACGTAAAGACTTCAGCTGAATAGGAATCTGCAAGATTGGTCGGTAGGTTGGCTAACCACCCCGTCTCTTACCAGCCAACACAGCTTATCTCCTGTATTTGTCTAGCTGCAGGTTACACGTGGAGGTATCCCCTGGGGACAAGTTCTTTTGTCTGACCCCAAACAGGTAATGTACTCCTCAGTAAATGCAAGATTTGTTATTAAACAAATGTAAAAAGAATTTTTGTTTTGAAAGGTTAGACAATATTTCCTTTCAATGGAAGAACAACTGTTTCACAGACAGGGCTGTGTTTTGGCCACAGCTACCTTCACCTAGTTAAAAACAAACAAACAAAAACCCAAACCAAAACCCTTTTATCAGCAGGAACCACATTTGCTTACACAGAAGATCTGTCAGCAGACCAGAGTAAATAGATCAAATGGAGCTGACATGCTACTAAATTTAATATGTGTCCTCATGTCTTTAAAATTCCGATCTAGCCCTGCATTTAAAAGGTAGTTTTGTGGACTTCTTAAGTAATTATATTTCAATAACAGGCAAGAGTATAAACGCATGGAAACTTAACAACAAAAATGCTGGCTGATACATAAAGTAAAACGCAATTGATGGATAGATAACTCAGATGAATCCTTAAATTGGCATATGATTGGGAAAAAACCAACAGATCAAACACTTGGGTAGCGTCCCTGCTCAGCACTGTGGTAGATAGGTACCCAAATCACCAGCTAAGCACACACGGCAGACGGGCAAGTGCTTAGGAGCTTGGGTAAGTAGTTGACGCACAAAGGGACAAGTAGGTGCCAGTAAAACGAATGGATAGGCACCAGGGTGGGGAGGAGAAATACAGAGCTCCAGAACCAGATACTGGCTCACAGGTGTGCAAGGACACAAACTGCCCCTCATCCCATCGCCCTCCTAGATGCTCTCCCACAGCCTGTTTCCAACCTGCTCTTGCCCCGCTGCAGAAAATACCACCCCCAGTGGGGCTGACACTACAGCCTGAGGGGACCAACACTGCGAATATGCCCCTGGAGAGCAGAGCTGATGCCAGGGCACCAGAAAATGACTATTTCTGGAGCAGAAGTATCAGAAAAAGGTGAATTTGATGTGGAGGAGCCACTGGGAACAGCAGAGAGGAGGCGGCTGTGTCCCTGAGAGCAAGCACTGATCTCTGTGACACTGAATCCCCCGGATGGTCCAGCGCCTTACTCGCCTCTCGAAACTATGCCACTGCTTAGCGCCTGCAACATCTCAAGTGGAAAAATGTAATTTTATTAAGGCTCTTCTAGCTTCACTTTCAGCATCTGCACTGCAGCACAGCATACAAAGAAAGGTTATGAAGAATTTCTCATTACGGCCATGGGCACAGGATTCATAACATCTCCCAGCCAACCTCCGTTTGCTTCCCTCTGTTAATAAAGTGCACGTTCGGTCCACCCGCCTCCCTGGCCCCTCACCGTGGCTCCCTCAGGTGCCCCAGCCCTGGGCCACCCAGCACATCACCCCCTCATCCTTCATGGATGGGAAACTCCTTCTGCTTTGCCTTCTCTGAATTCTTATTTCATGGGCACCTTCGTTTGCAAACCTGCTCTTGGAGGCTCAGAGCTGTAATTAATCCATGTCACAGGGAAGATGTAGTGTCGGTAGAATTTATGACTGGCTCTGAGCTGCTGTGATGAGCAGGGGCACCTCAGCCCCTTGTGATATAAATGCCTCTGCTAATTGGATTGCAGGAGCTAATCAGAAGCTGGAGAGAGAATGAACGCGCTCAGCCTCCCGCTGCTGGCGCGGGCTGATAAAGCCGGCAGCTGCGCTCGGGGTGGAGGTGCGGGAATTGCATCCCGATGTGAAGCCTCACCCGAGATGGCTATCGCAGGGTGACCACAGCTGCCGCGGCACGGAGTGGCTGTGCAGGCAGAGGAAGAGAGGACCGCAGTTGGCCAAGGAAGGTGTCACTGCCGACCACGGGCAGACGGGCGCAGCTGTGCACGGAGCGGGTGTGCACGTGGGTGTGGGTGTGCGCAGGTGGGCCCGCAAGCAGCCAGAGGCTGGTGAAAAGCCCCCACGGCCCCGGCAGGCTGTATCTGGCCAGAAGCTGTCAGAGAAGCCATGAGCATCCCGACTGGCTGCTCTACTGGCCGCTCTGGCAGGCAGCACCACAGGCCAGGGCACAGCGGTGCCACCACAACGGCTGCCTGGCTGGGCCGGTGTAGCGGACACCCCCACGGCCCTTCAGCGGTCCTTAGGGTCTCCATTGCTGACCTCAAGCATTAGAAAGGGGGCTGAATACTCAGTGACCCCAATGTCACATCTTTTGATACCTTTGGAATGTGCCTTTCCCCACAAAGACAGAAAACCAGTGGGATGAAGGTGGAAGAATCATAACAAGGATGCTCCTGCAGTAGGAGTAGGGTTGGCTACACCAGGAGCAAATGGGGCGAGTGTCACCTGCTACGTGCTCCGCACACCACATGGGCTGTCAGGTGGTGGGCAGGTGGGCAGGACATGGCTTCCAAGGATGGGGTCAGGATGCTCTTGAGATGGCGCTGACTCCAAGCTTTACAGCAGCTTCAGGTTTCTGGACCATCCCCACCTCCTGGCCAGGGTGGACCTGCTCGCGGGGAGATGGGAAAAGCCCTGGCTGGAGAGGTCTGAGCTGACTCTGCACTTGCACAAACTGGGCATGCACAGGTCCCTGCTGGAGAACGGGGGCTTTTTTGGAATCCAAGGCTCTTCCACATTCAAACAGCCTTTCTGTCTTCTCCAGGTCCTTCTTATTGCCCTTTATTTTCCTCTCTGCCTCCCTTTCTTGCAATACATGGATTCTAAAGCAAATCCTGCAAACGATGACTAAAACCAGCAATCCCTCCTTAACAGAAATACTTTTCCACCTTCTTAAATCTTTTTGGAGGCGCAAGGGAAAATAACCCTTGTATTTATGCAAATTTAAAAGTGGCGTGTGATGATGGAAACAAAACAGTGCTGGACTGCAGCCAAGGCATGGCACCGACGGGGCCTCTCAGCTGCTCGCCTCCCGATTCTTTGGGGGAAGCAGCTGTAGAGAAATGAAAATACAGAAGCCCCCGCACACACCCGCCACCGCCCGCGCACGCATTCCAGCACCCGTCACCTCGGAGGCGGCAGGACGTGGGCTCCGGCCAGGCGCTGCCTGCAGCCGCTGCCCGAAGCACCCTGTCGTCCCCCACAAGCCTCCCTGTCCCACTGTTCTTGATTCCCCTTTCAGGAATTTACAAACATTTTCCGCAGATCAATATCTGTATTGATTATTCATTGTGAGCGAGTCGTGTGTCTTTGGTGATCCAACCTGGCAGAGTGAGCAGCCAAAGGCTGCTGCAGTTACAGGGGGGGAGAAAAAAAAGAAAAAAAAATCCACAGAAGGCGAGAGGGACCCAGATCTTGCTGGGTTTGCCACTGCCAGCAACGGAGACGGATGGAGAGGAAGGAAGGAAGAAAATGGGAACGGCATGAAAAGGAATGAAGAGACAAGGGAGCTGAGGAGAGAAAGCAAGAGCAGGAAAAACAAAGTCACCGCTGGAGAACTGGTGCCGGGGCATGCCGGCAGCCTGGAGAGATTCCCAGCCTCGCGCTCGCTGTTCTGCACACAGATGCGGTGGACTTATTGCTTCGGGAGCAAAAAGTGACTCACGGTTTTGGTATCTGCTACGTAAGAGCTTTGGGGGGATTCCTTGGCTGGCTGACAGAAAGGGAAGAAAGCAGCAGCAGTGAGGTAAAACGCGATCCCTTCCTCCTGCCTTCCTGGGAATACGCGTCGCCCGGGCTGGCTGGAGCAGCTCGCTGCTCGCTTATGATATGCAAAAGGAGAATAATTAAAAGCGCCAGCATCACTTGCAAAGTGAGTAAACACAAAGCCTTTCAAAACATGCTCTTCAGCTAATGAGAAGCTGTAATTTCTTATACTTAAAGGCAAAAAAGACACTGATGAGACTCAGTGGAGTGTGTGTGCATGCGCGCCTGCGTGTGTGTGCATGTGTTTGTAGATATGAGAGAATCAGTTAATTGTTGATGTTTAGAAAAGGGATTATGAGAAAAGACACTGAAATGATGACAGGGAACATCTTGGATCAGAGCCAAAGAAATAAAATAATCAAGGACAATCAAGCCTGCAGCTCCGGAGAAAGCGCCGACTGTTCTGCCGGGGACTTGGAAGGAATTTCCCCGCGCTGCCGAGCCGCAGCTGGAATACGTGCTTGGCACCAGGAGGGAAAACTGCAAGGAGCAGTTTGCTTGGAGCATGAAACAACAGAAGAGAGAACTATGGAGCTGTGCTATAATTCAGAGGTTAAACAGCTTTGTCTGCTTATGTGTCAGATGAAGACTCGTTTTTGCCCACATCTGACCTGCTCTCTGAAAATGCAACTTCCGAAATCCTCTGAATGCAAGCAGAAGCTGACGATTCTCCATACACCTCTCCAGAACTGCAGTGACGTTACGAAAACAAAGAAAAGGGACCTTGAGGAATTAAGTTCTCCTGTGGCCGCAGGACCTGATGGACCTGACCATGGGAACTGGCTCTGGAATTGATTCCTTCCTTAATTCTGGAAAGCAGAACCCCCTTACTCCGGGTGGGGGGTTGCAGCTCACTGCCTCCAAGCACACAGCAAAGGTGACAGTTATCGGGAATACCAGGAGCAACCTTTCCTTCCCACCTGGGCATCTGACTGCTGTCCTGAACGAATGGATTTTAATAAACGTTGGCTTTCTCTTGGGCTGAGGTTGGGTGGGGAGAGAGGATAGAGGGAAATTTAAACCATCTTGTGACTGCTGTGTTGTAAGTGAGCTACAAAAATGCCATCTCTTTGTTTTGGATGTTGAACTCCGTCTTACTTCATTGTTGCTGAATTTTGGCATGTTACGCTCTGGGCTTCTCCAGCAGCAGAAACACATGGTCTATTGCAGTGGGAATCTTTGGGGACGCGGAGGCAGAGAAATGAGCCAATCATACATGGCTTTTCCACATTTCATGTTTTTCAGCATTTGCAGAAAGCTTTTCGGATGGTATGTATGTGTGCGTGCACCAGGGAGGGTGGGAGGGGGAGAGGGGGTGCGCAAGAGGGGGAGCGAGCGCATGGCAGGAGCAGGCACGATGTTGGGGTATGTCTGTCATGGATGCAGCGCGCGGTCCGTGCTGCCAGGCAGACACCCCTTCCCCTGCTCCGGGGCTCTGCCGAGCCTGCTCAGACCTGAGCTGAATGTTAAATGCAGAGGACTAGATTAGCATACTAACCAAGTCGTGTCAACCCCCGGCAATCAGCAAATGGCCATCTCCTCGCTACAGCCGGTGCGGCAGAGCCTGCCAGACGCTTAACTGTGTCCTTTGTCAGATTGCTTTTTATGTTTGTATTTAGCTTTTGTTTTCCAATCAGACCCTAGAAATTCATTAACAAGAATGAAAGGCAGAGATGAAAAACCTATAATGAAAACAAATGATCTATTTAAATGGTGCTCAGGCTGAAAGGAGGGGTCTCACAGCACCGGGACCAGAAGAGAAGAAAATCTTGCAGCCTGGAAAATGCCTGGACACATGCATGTCCTTTCCCGTGCCAAGGCTCCAAGGAGACAGTTGGTACAAAGCTGGTGGTCTGTGTAAGGATGTTGTAGCGTTGTCTTTACAAAGCCCCAAAGAAATGCCTGTAACCAGCCAGAAAGAGAAGTCCTCATTGTTCCTGCTCTGGCCGCTGTTAATACTGTGATTACTACTACTGCTACCGGACGGGTTTTAATTAGAAAAAAAGTTTCACTGCCTGTAACATAAACTTTTAGAATCATCTGACTTCCTTCACATCATTCCTCCCGTTCTGAAGCAGCAGCAGTGGTCCTGCAGCTGAACGGCAAGGGTAGCCCACGAAGGGAGGGCCCGCTGTCTGTCTGTGCAGGTGACGCTGGGGACGAGGCACTGCCTCCGTGCCCAGCAGCTTCAGCACGCAGCCCAGCCAGCAGCGGGGACGCCAGACCTGGTGCAGCAGGCTGTTCAGATGTCTTAATCTCCCGTGTTATTTCTTTAACACATTATTTCACAAATGTTAATGTGCCCTAAACTGTCATATGGTTGTGGAGAATAAAAAGATTTAATCCAAGCACGGCCTTTTTATCAGGATCTATCAAATAAGGGAAAATCTGAAATAATCTATGTTGTACGATTTTTACTTTTAAATGGTGTGTGTGGGCTTTAAATATCACAGAGGCATAGCTTACCTATTCGTCAACGGGATTTTTAGGCAAATATGAACGTAGGGAGTAGTATGTGATCAGCCCCAAAGCTCCCTGTGCAGTTTGAGTGTGCAAGTCTGCGAGGTCAGAGACAGGGACAGCCTGACTGCACAGCCTGGGAACACTTGCCCAGCCGCTCACGTCTACGTGCAGGACCCTCAACGCTGCATCCCTGAAAATGTGCCACAGGAATTTTCTGAGCTCTGAGGCTCTGTGTCATTTACACTTTTGGGAAGCAGGAATATTAGCAGGGAAAAAGGAAAATGTGTTTCAGCCTCCTTTGTCATTTTGTCCTCTGCTTTTACCACAGGCTGTGTGATACGGGCAAAGGCTCTTAGGTTCTGTAAATGTCTAAAAGATAGACAACTTAGAGATTTTTATCTGTTGAAGAAATTGGAAGAAAATCTGTCATGCATTTCCACACCTGCCATATGTCCACATCTTCCAGCAAGAAAACAACAAGCGAACCAGCTAATGTTTAAGGAACCCCCTCGAATTTACACATGGTAAGGACATGCTGGATAATCTTACTTAGTATAGTTCAATCTACCTTCACAATTAGACAAACAAATGGAAGCTGTCAGGAATCTTTAGAATTTATCCTAGGCTACCACCAGTCCTTATCATTAAAATTCTAATTGTAAACATTGCAAACAGTGGTGAGATGTTTGCTGCTTGCTAGGGATTCCTGACCACACTGACCATAGCTGGACTATTTATGATGTGGGACCAGAGGGTTTTGGAGGCACTGAAATAAAACCGTATTTTCACAGTAGCTTCTAAAAGAGCCTTGTGCCAGTTAAAAAAAAAAAAAAAAAAAAAAAAAAAAAAGTATTTTGGGAAATCACACAAGAACTGTCTATCATATATGCCAGCGTATCACCCAGGTGATGAGCTACAAATATATTTCCACTCTTTTTTCAGTACTGAAACAAAATAGGGGAAAGTTACTAAAAATACGCTATATTCTTATGCCAGAAGATCAAGACATACTGAAACCAAAGAAGAAACCTGGAAAAATCTTAGCAAATAGAAAGACTATAGCTTTGGGGGGAATCTCTTATTTGAGATGTTAATCAGTAATTAAGGACGTTTCTTACCTGCTCAATGACCAGAACAAAATTTAGGCAGTACCTGCCAACCCCACAAACAAACAAGGATTTTCCAGCCTTTTGCCTTGCTGTCAGTAAAACCTGCAATTCAGAGCATGTGCTCTGCTGTCGGATTGCAAAATAAACCTGTCTCCCTCAAGCAGAATGCTGCAGTGCAAATGTTATTTGCCCTTTGATATGGTAGCATGAGTTTCTCTGGATGTAGCAGTTACCGTGGCCACAAACCAAACCAGCCCAGCAGTGGCGAATCCAGCTCCCAACCATCCCTGCCCTCCTGTCGGCGGGGCAATGCTGTGTGCCCCGTGATTTTCCCCGGACGGGTCCACATCAAGCGCTTTAAAGTGCAGCAGGGCTGGTGCCATGGCAGCAATACAGAGGACTTACAGTGTAGGATCTGGTAGAACTTAAGTGGGCTGATGTCATGCCCTAGAAAACAAAAATATTCCTATCAAGCTTTCCCTCTGACCCAGAATCTCTGAAGTCAGGCTGAGTTACTCCTTGTTTGTTCCAGCCAAAGGTGTTAAATAGAAATCCCAGTGATATGAAAGGACATGACTCGTTAGCATCAGAAATGAGAGTTCTGGATGTTATTAACAAATGCCCTCTTGTACTCTGAAATACAGCATTGGTTCCTGCGTTCTCTACTTTCTTCCCACTTACTGAAGAGCAATTAGCTAATAAACAGGTAATTGTAATAATATCCTGTAATAAAATCTATGACAACTATAGCAGCAATATGAACAACGGCATTTTCCTCACCACGGTAGGTTGAAATCAAAGCCTCAGTTTAATAACCACGTCTTTTCTATATCCAAAGGGAAAAACGAGACTAGCATCGAGAAGAAAGTTCCTTTTTACAAGGGAAGGTAACAGAGCCGTATTCTGCTAACACCGCTCGGTCTTCACAGAACTAAAATTGTTGATTTTCCTTCCTCCAGCTGGTTAAGGATTTGGGTCTCTTCTGGAGGCAAGTGAGCCTCACAGTGTCTTGCCCTTTGGTAAAGTGGAATTGGATCTGCTTGTACCAGCTGTACAATTTTTAGAAGTTACAATTCTGCTAAACAAAAGCCTGTTTTCACATGGACATTCAGAAGTACTATTTTCCTCTTAAGGCTTTCTCCTTGCCGAACTTCAACCGTTCAGTGCTTACAAAGCTCAGAAATATTTCTTAGTAACAGAAATTTGTACTCTGCGCTGTTATCCTGAAAAACAGCACAGTTTGTCTTAAACTGAAAATTCATCTGAGAAGGAAAATCACAGCTTGAAAATGAAAGTTTCTAACTATTAAGAGAAAGCTAAAAAACAGTGGATACAGTGAAAATGGGTACGTACCCTGGATTCTAGCAGCTATACAATTTCTACACATTTGTCCTACCAATAAATTAAATGTAATAATATTGTGATCATCAGTAAAAACACGTGCACAGCTACCTGCTTGCTTAGTGCTGCTTGTGCATACCTACATATTATAAACTAAACATGCTTCTATCTTATTTCCACTTATAACAAGTATTTCACTACTAGTCCCACACAGCTTGCTTTTCACCATGTGTCCTTGTCTCTTCAATAGAATTAAACCTGCAGTTTAAATTAACTAAGATGCACAAGCCAACCATCCACAAAGTTATCCCATACATTCACGGGCCATCCGAAAAAGAAATTTTCAGGTGTTTCACCCATATATCAGTTTTTGTTTGGTTTGGTTTCACATTCTCACAGTCCAATCTTTCCACTCTACGTTCAATGTGATGAAGCTGTGAGGTCGGGGGATGCCCTCAGCATATTGCTACTTTTTCTATCACAGTCATTAATGAAAAGAGTAAATGGATCGATCCACAAACAGATTCCATTTGTAGATGCTCTATGTTTTGAAAGAATACTTACAAATTACAATACAACAAAATCAGTCAAGACGTAACAGCATGAAAAAGTCACAATCAATGGCACGTGTTATCTCTCCAAAATGTTTCAAAATTTCTCCATTTCAAACTCCTTTATCTCCCTTTCTCTTCCACCTCCCTTACCTCTGCTTGCTTCTCTGTTCTTTCTGTGTTCCATCCACCTTTTTCCCTCTCATTCTCAGATCAAAGTCAAGAATATTGAGCCCAGGGAAGGTGGGATTCTGGTGTTAATATTCCTCACTCAAATCTTTGGATTCAGTTTACAACATTTGAAGAACATCGTGCACACACACACACACACCCTGCCAGAGGATACCAAGGCCTGAAAAGTTTCCCAACTAAATGGGAAAAAAAGTAGATGCTTTACTCAGGACCCTCCAAGATATTAAGAGCACAAAGAGAATGAGTGTCTTTGCCCATCGCAGCATCTCCCAAGGTTTCCATTTAATTTTTAAGCCTGATGATTCTCAAGAAATTGAAGTGTGCACTCATGTTGTAAACAAAATACTTCAGATAAAAACATGAAGAAAGCAAGAGAGAAACCTTCCTTAAAGGATAAAAAAAACCCAAAAATTAAATACAGAAAAAAATCCAGCTCCAAACTTACACTTCCCAGTTTTTCAGCTACAGGATACTGATGAGTTTGAAGCCCACCATTAATCTTTATATCGTTACTGATACTACACAAGGTTAGTTTGGTATCATGGAGTATCCCAGATATTATGGATGACTTTATAATAACTCAAGATATACAGATATATTAAAACTAGGTACCTCACAGTGACTCAGTGGATTCTAGTTACATAAAAAACAATTCTGAATGAAATTACTACTGTTTGGACAATAGGTACTTTCTCAGTGCCAAATCTAATGGTGGGGAGACTAGTAGGAAGGAATATTTTTTCCCATGTTCAGCAAGATGTTTTTTCTACCAGTACACTATTTACCAAAGTTTTGAGAAACTGAGTATCTAAGAATTGAAAGAGACCATCCGAGTATGATTTACTTTCCACAATTCACATGCAAAATGAAACAGGTCAGGAGTCTTGTTATTTTCTCATCTTTCCTTATGCCTGTTTGACTGTGACAGAAATTCAATGGACAGTTTTCCTGCTAAGAACATCAAGCCAAGGGCACTAATCATTTGGCCTGTTCTCTAATGACAGAAACTAACAGTTAGGTTCAACATAAATAATTAAATAACAGAGCCCTGATGGTTCCTCACAGGCCCACACAGAACTACAGCCTGACAAGGTGTCAGCTTGAAGACGCCTAGAAAAAAAATCATAATCTATAGATGCTCTTGTTCAAAAAACACCTTTTCATTCATCTTACCTCACTGAAAATAAGATGAGCCAACATTACTGACCAGCAAGTCAGGTGCTAAGAAATACTTCATGCAGATGGCAATGATAAAAAACCCACAGAGCCATTAGAAGAAAGAGCAAGCAAACACTGCTGCTCACCAGAATGGCAGAGGATAAACGACACAAAGAACTCTAAAATCTCTGCCTGAGAACAGCGTGGTTGTATCACATGTAATCACATCTCCTTTAATCCATGTTATTTACATTACACATCCCGGGAGGGCTACCAACACAAAAATCACTTCGACAAGGCTTAAGGAAATTGTGCCATAGAAGATCTCCCTACCTTGGTATGGAAACGTGGAGATGATGTCGCAAGGTTCAGCGCCAGCGAGCGGAGTAGGGGAGATGATTCCTATTCAGACTGGCAAAAGTCGGTACAAACTCTCCAGATCAAAGCCTGCAAATAAAAGAATATGAAATATATAAAGAACGCTGAAGAATTTGGAATAATGCACCAAAAGAACCAGAAGTTTGTTTACAGCATGGAGTTAATTATTTTTATGGTGTTCAGCTCTAATTCAGTCAACATTCCCATCTGTTTTACCTCTCCTGCAAGTGAAATCTGACCTGTAGCATCTGTACATGATAGGTACGTTTTGCGTTCTATAAAACAGAGCTGCACTTTCCCCCTTCCTGGCTTAATATAGAAAAGATTGTATCAGCTACATCTAGGTGGCCTTGCCTAGGGAAAACCTACAAGTTTATCTGTACCATGGACTCTGACTCGTCCATCGGCAAAGGCTGAGGTTCTGTGGTCTTATTTTTCTGTTTTAATCACTGTAGCTCAGTCCTGTTTCTCACATGACAAGCATAATGAAGAGTTAGGCAAAAAAGCTGGATTCACGAGAAGCCTTCTGCTTCCCAAAGAAAAGCATCACTTTCAGTGCACAGCTTGGCATCCAGAGGGATGACTGAACAGAAGGTGTGATGCAAGTGGAGTCAGGAGGTCTCCAGGTTGGGAACTCTTCCATTCTGATGGTGATTCTTGTTGCAGTCACACCTCTGCAGCTGTCAGGTATTTATGAATAGGAATTACAGAAGCCTAGTGAAATACTGCTTGCCTCTCCCCAGTCTGCTACTCCCCTGTCTACCTTCTTCTACACTCAAATGCATTTCACCATTTCCTTTCTTGGTAAGAGTCATGTTTGACCACTTGGATATCAGCCCCAGTCTTGGATGGTATCTGACCAGGAGAAAAAGCACGTGGAACTCTAGCATGGGCTTGAGAGAGAAATCCTGGCCAGCTGATGTTTATATCATTATGGAGTCGCTCTGCAGCTGAGACTGCAGCATGTCAGTCTGCAAATCTGCGTCGGGGCACAGCCATGATGATAAAGATGTCCCCTTCTCACCCTGACTTAGGCAGCTTTAGCCTGAAAATGAGTGGTGCACAACAACACAACCGTGGGACACGAATGTCTGTGAGACACGACAGGTGAAAGGCTAAAATAGCACAGTTCCAAAGCTTGGTTTAAACATAAACAACAGAAAAAGGAAGCCATCTGAAATAAAAAAGATACTTTCAGAAAAATGGAAGTTGTTCCCAAACAATGGAAATAGAAAAATAAATCTAGCAAGCTAAATGCAAAACCCATGATAAGGTAAGCCAAAACAGGTCCCAAAGAACAATTGTTAGAGTTATGAGAGCTAATAAAAACTTTTCAAACACAAAAGCAGGAAGCCTGTCAGTCACCTAGCACAGCTGATGGATGATCAAGGCTAAAAGGGAGGAATTAAGAAAGATAAGGACACAGCAGCAAAATTAAATTAATTCTTTGCATTGCTGTTCACTATGGAGGAGGTCAGGAAGGTTCATATACAAGAGCAACAAATCACCAGAGGCAGACAGCGCTCCCTCAAGAGTTTTAACAGAGCTCAAATATGAAATTGCTGAACTTTCTTTCTTCCTTTCTATGAGAGGATCGGAAGGCGACAAATCTTTAGAAAAGGCTTTAGGAGCGACCACAGGAATTACAGACCAGAAAGTCAGATTTCCAGAACAGGCAAGATGGGAGAAAACTGTTGGAACAATCGGAATTAGCAGAGATGAGTAAACACGGTGTCTTGGGGAGGAGTCTCAAAGCCAAGAGAAGAGTTTATACACACAGATCTGAGCTGCCTGATGGAGGAAACAGCCCTGCTAATACGGGAGATTTGGGCTGATATAGTGGAATCAGATTTTCTAAAAGCTTTTCTAGAACATCCCTCACTAAAGGTTCTTAGGGAAACTAAACTGTCATGGAGTAAGGAGGATTAATCTTCCTGTGAATTCCTGATAAAAAGATAGGGAAAAAAGGGTACAAACACAATGTTAGCAAGGAAGGGGAGTAGAAATTCTGCGCTGCTTCAGCATCCTCATAAATAACCTGAAAAGAGGAGACAGTAAAGTGACACACAGATAACGAAGTTAACACGCAGAGTTTTTCAGGAAAGTCACATTTAAAACTAACAGGAGTTCTTGAAAAACCTCATAAAGTTCAGTGACTGGCAGATAAAATGCAAGTGGGTGTCCCTGGTTGAGAGGATCCTGGTTTTACCCGGGCATTTTAAATCTGCCTTTTTTTAGAGGCAGATATTTGCTTGCTTCAGTTGGCTTGGGGAACAACTTGATACTGGTGCCATTCAGACTAGTGGGAGATGAAAGGTTAAGTCCTCAGTCTGGTGGCGTTTGGGTTTTTTTTTCCCACATAGAAAAGCATCCCCCATCCCTGGGAAATCCATAGAGGAAGAGAAGAGGAACAGAAAGCTGAAGATTCTTCTTTTGGCCATATAACAGGATCGATGACTTGGACTTTGGCAGGTGTTCTGAGGATAGATTCCCCCAGTCTCTGCAGTGGTACTAGAGATGAGACAACAGTCCTGCTGCTGCTGCTGCCAGGTTAGTGACAGGAGAATACATGACGCTATCCTCTGACAGATTACATGACAGAAGAAAACTCTACTAGGGATGGGAGAAATCCCTCCCGGTTTTGGGAGAATGGGGAGCAAACACCTCCCACCTTGGGGAATCATCCTCCAAATCCCATTGCAGACTGGAAGAAGTTGCTTTCACCATTCTGGGCCAGACTCGGGTGGGAAAGGTTTGCTGAAGTTGCTCTCCCCCTGCGCAGGAGGCTGGAGTGGCTCGCTGCCCGCTCCTGCTGCTAGCCCGGCAGGCAGGGGCCATACCCCCAGCTCTGCGGCGCAGGGCAAGGGGAAGTAGAGGCTGTGCCTCCCCCGGCACCGAGGCTCGGTGGGAGACACACTTGTGGCTGAACTTCTGGGGTGACCTTTGCTGCGGCCCCTTCCCACGCTCCGCATCAGCCCCGCTCGCCTCCTGCCGCCAGCGGGACAGGGCGGGGGGCAGGAGGAGAGAAACAGCTCAGACCCCCACCACAAAGTTATCTTTTTCCAGAAATGGAAAGGAGGTGGAAAGGAGGCTTGTCCCTCTGCCTGGCCTCGCCTGTTCCTCTCCTGCTACTCAGGACTGACATGGGAACCCCTTTTGCCTGCCTGTGACTGACAGGGAGCTTTCTCCCTCAGCAGCTGCCTTGATTTTACAGCAGCTGAGTTACTGTACGGCAAATAAAGAGCATCTGACAATGCCTACACTAAATTAAACCGGAGACCTTCTCGCCAGCATGGAAACAAAGCGCGTGGCGAAGAGCAGGGGCGCAGGGGCGAGGGGGGCCGGTTGCCCAGACGCCTGCCCACCGAGGGCAGCAATGCGGGCAGCACCCTTCCCCGCCTTTGTGCAGGGCTGTCGGGCAGCGCGGCGGGGCACCGCTCTGAAAGGCACGTGCGCTTGTTTTGTCCTGCTGCATGCCCACATACTGAGGCTGCTTGTTTTCATCTGATCACAATTAGCACCGTGCTAAATTCCTCATGCCCCGTGCTAATTCAAGAGGATGGGCATGTCACACCCTGCCAAGAATTACAGCCAGCCGCCGCCGAGACGGGGGCATGCCTACCCTTTCATTAAGCTTTTGTTTCAAAAGAGAGGGCTTCCAGCCTCTCCTTTTTTGTCAGAAATACCCGTGGAGGCACTGGAGGGTGCAGAGGACACATGGTTTGGCCTAAAAGACGCCTGTGTGCGTGCGAATGAGCAGCAAGGCAAGGGATTGGTGCCGTACTCCCTGAGCCCTCATGGCTAACTGGCAAATTTAGAAAAATCCACTATCTCCAAGATGCTGAATATCCAGAGCTGCATCAGCACAGCAAAGCTGTGCGCTCTGTGCGGGGGCTGTGTACGCTGCAGGACCCTCCTGCCCCACACTGCAGAGTTACGAGCCAGGACAAAGCACCCAGCTGAACGCTGCACCCACTGTCCCACCCCGCTTCGTGTCTCTGGACAACTGCAACTAAACCAAATATCCTCAGGGCAAGGCTGTGCCCAGGTTGCACTTGTCTGATCACATGCAATGTCATCCTGAAAACCAGAGAGGAAAACGGAGGGAAAAAATAGGTTCCATTAAGACTCTGTATCTGATGGACTCTACTAGCCAGCAGCTGCTCTTGTACACACACAGGCAGCTCCTACTGGAGCCATATTCTCCCTGTGCAAAGGAGCAGGGGCTGAAGGCAGGGAGGGAGGGTCCTCCAGCAGCCTGCTCGCCCCTGTGCCCAGGTGCTGCGGGGGCTGCATGTCCCGCTGCAGACCCAGCCACGCTGAGTCAGGAAAACACACCCCTTGCCACCTTCCTGTCTTCAGTTGTCATTTGAACGTGGCTCCTCATATGAGCTGGGGATGCCGTGATGAAGGTCAAAACGCCATCCACAAATCCTGTCCATTAAGCCGGTGATGTTCCTAGCATTTTTGGGTGGTGATTCCCATGTGCCTGGTGATGGCCAGCATCTGACACAGGCTCAGCAGTTTGGCTTCTGAAGGACACTCAGCTGTCCCAAAAGTGGCCTGCCTGCAGTATCCGACACCACTGCAGCCTGTACATACAGGCGGCTGTAAAACCTCCGTAATTCACACCGATTATGTGGAGGATGTTGTGAATTACTGAATTTGTCAGGTTAGCAGTATGAGAGCAAACTGTTCAAAAAGACAGAATAATGCTTCACAAAATGCAATTTAACTTAATTTCTTAATTGTACGTTGATTCCTATTTATGCTAATTCATAACAAATTATGAACTGTATTATGTAATTGGCAAAATGACAATAATACTTTAGTAATCCCAGAGGGATTTTTGTTTTGTTTTTTATACTTCATTGCTTACGCAGGTAGGCATACACATAGCTGGACCCATGTCCCCACATAACCAACGCACAGACATGGAAATGCCATCGATTTCAGTGCACAGCCTCGCTCCATGCAGCAAATGAGGTTATTTTATCGAGTGCTGGGATTGCTTTTTGAGGAATTGTAGAGGAGACACAGATCCTCCACGTAAAGGCTGATGCACACCAGGACGCAGCCAGGTACTCGTACGCTGCTCCACTTGCTGAAGCCCTCCCACAAACAGCTGTCTCTGATCCGGGCGCACTCCTCTGGGTTGCATCCTGCCCTGCTTCCCGACAATACTTGGGTAGAGGATGGACTGACAGCTGGCAACTGACTGTTGAAGGGAAAAAGACACTGTTGGCACCTCATGGAGGAAAGCCATCAGTACAGCATCACAGCAGGACATCTGATTATTAAGTTTTAAATCTGGGTTTTATCCCTTACTGTGCACAGCTAATGGGACCTGAGCTAGAGAGAGTGGGCTGGGTGTGCATTCGACTTCCAGAACCGGGCATTTGATCTGTAAATGTTTTTCAATGATCGTATCTTTTTCCATGTTATTTCTTTACATGACTAGGTTTTGTACAATATTGAAAATCAATAAAAATGCACGAAAAAACATTCCCCCCGCCCTTAAAAGTTAAATACTCTTGTTAGGATTCTGGCACCGCTGCTTTAAATCAGTTAGCCTACGTTTTCCTTCCCGTGCTCTGGGACAGCTGTGGGTTATCTGCACGAGCCCCGGTTGCCAGAGCCAGCGCTGGGGTTGGGCTGAGGGTGACCAGCAGGTACTGCCAGGAGAGCCCGTGCCCCCAGCCTGACAAGGCACCTAGCTGCCTGCTGCAAGACACTGCTACTTGCGGCAAGTCCAAGGTGGTATTACCACTACTGCCACTGATGCTTTGGCTTACAAGGAGGAACTCAGATCAAGGAGGGAAAGTGACTTTCCCTCAGTTATATACAGGAAACCCATGGCAGGAGGAGCCAGTGCTCCTTGCCAGGATAGTGCATCTCATGGTGCTCTGATGGCCTTCTGCACAGCTTATCAGTACCAAAGAAAGCAAGCGCGCTGCAAACTTACAAAGTGGCACCAACATTGCTTCTTGTTTCCTTATGTATAGAACAAACCCAAGTACAATAGAAGTAGAAAAAAACCCCACAACAACCTATTTACTCTCAAGTCCAGATTAGGATTGGGATATTGATGCTACATGAGGTAATGAGCATGATGAGATGAGAACCGGGGAGCTACTTAAAGAGATCAAGGGATTCACTGCAGGGTAATCGAAAGGACCAGTAGCCTCACTGTGGCCATTAATAGCTAAAGGAAAAGGAGCGCAATCTGCTGCTGCATTAAGCAACGAAACCAGCCAGAGGTGACAGCATCCAGGGAATGGTACAACTGGACAAAAGGCAGGAAACTCACAGTTACACACAGCACCGCAGCACAGGTCACACTGACCCTTGTGAGCCTTTGTACAACCTCATCACATCTGGTTACAGAGATAGAAAATGACTGCTTAGTTCTGGTCTGATGACTGGCCATAAAAAACGGAGCCTGAAAGAAGTGTTTCATATTAAATGGAAATATTTATATCCCTGAAACAAAACTAAAAAATATTTTTGGTTTGATAAGAATATTTTGTTTGATGCAAGCAAAGTCTTTAATTTCAAACAGTGGGTTTAAAAAAAAAGTTTCATTTCAAAAGAAAACCTTTTAAAAACAGAGATGATGTTTTCATTTTTCTAGTTTTTCTAAAATTCACTTTCCTTCAACCTTCTGTCAATTTAATGTAGCTTTGCAAACTTCTAAAAACTGTTTCTCCAAAAATAAACAATTTCTATGTGTGTCCTGGGTACTGCATGAGACTTTGTACCTGTGGTTACACAGGAAGAGGCGACCCGCTTTCCATGCACATTTTGCAGTGAACTTTCCCTCCATGTTAAGTGGAGGTACTAGAAGTATAATCGGCTGTTAGCGTTTTATTTATAAATATGACGCACACCCAAATTCACAATAGGCATGTGAGGAAAAATGAAACCTTAGCATACACAACAGATGCCCACAAGGCGTTGCACCCTGCTGCGATGAGATTTCGAGGTGGGCACTGCCCTGCCCAGCTCACACGGGGACTCCCTTCCCTCGGACCACTGCCCGGAGGGAGCCTTCCGCAGATGGCTGTTACATCACCGGGGTTTGTAACGCTGCACTCATTTTGACAAAGCCCCGTCTGGTATAAACACACACGTGTCTCTTAAAGTTAACGTCATTTTGTCACGTTAGCCTGCTGATAGATCTGGCCCCACAGTTTGGAATTCTGCAGGAATTAAAGCCTTACATAAACATATCATTTAACTTTATTACAGCATAATAATGATTTTTAAATAACTTTGTAATATGTTCTATAATCTTTTTTTAAAGTGCACATTATTTTGCTGTCACAGTTTCATTCACTCTGTTAACAGTAGAGTCAAAGCAACAGATACAAAGGTAAACACAACCGAGAAGGTACAGAGTGCTAAGTGGCCCCTTTCCCAGGTTTATAACTTGCTTTTCCAAACTGCCAGCTGCTCTGTAGACAAGCCATACTAATTGTGGGACAATTTGTGTATTCTTAAACTAAAATATTTTTCAGTTAAAGCAATGCATAAATTATTTATTCATTTGTATTTGCATTTAAATAGTTGAAAAATGTCCAAATTAACTGCTTTGAAAATTGTTCCAAATTTTCCCCCTAGGCTGTGACCTTGTGGCCAAGTTTAATCTCAAAGCAAATTGAAAGAAGGGTTTATAACTAAAACGTCAAATGGCCCCGAATGTGCTTTACTTCAGAGAATCAACTTAGTCTTTTGCAAACTCAGCTGAGCATTTAGTTTGAGGCCCATAACTTGGTTTTCAAACACGGGTTTTCCACGAAGTTACCCAAATCTAGTGTTGACAGCTCCAGGTTTTGTTGGTAAGGTTTTATCTCAATCTGCTTGGTGGCTTCCTTAAGGCTCCTGTTTGCAAACTCACCTAATAACACAAGAAGCTCCGCCTTCAGTTTATAAAACATTTCTAATGCTCGTGGTTGTGTTGAAAAGCATTGTTAGAAACCAGAACGCAAATGAAAATAGAAACCATATTAGTTTTAATCATCTATACATAATTGCGTCAAATCTAAGATTTAGGGAGCTCAACTTCCAGCCATGCCAGCGTTATTATTTCACATCACCTCTAACCTTGCACACACCTACAACCATTTCTGCACCCAAAGCTGGGGTGCGGCACCTCAGGGTGCCCAGCCTGGTCACTGAACTCAAAAGCCAAACATCACTTTGTTATGGTTCCTACGGTAACTTTAGCTGCATGGAAGCAGCTCTTCCTTCTTCCTTTGTCATAAATCTGATTTCTGCAAACATACAGAAGATTAATTCATTACGTTTTCCCTCGCAAGAAAAACTGCTGAGAGGGAAGAGTGGAAGCACAAGCACCACTCTAAGATCTCAGCCAGCAGCAAAATGTCAGGAACCAGCAAGAAAGGTGGTTTCCCAACAACACGTGTCCTGATGCCAGTCTTCCCAATGCACCCCTGAGATGAGGGGGAGCTCCTGTGCCCATGGCTGTGCTCCCTTCAGGAACAGAATGAAGAAAACAGATATAAAAGAGAACTCTTAAGTGTACAGAAGAGGAAAACCTCAGAAGACTTCAGCTGTCAAACCTTCAGTGGAATAGACACATAACTAAAGAAGTAGCCAAGATGCTTGTTTTATTTCACATTTATGTAAAATTAATGGTAAAAATCAGTCTGCCCGACTAAGTCAAGACAGCAGGACGTACTTGGGTTTGGGGTCCCTAACACAGCAACCAACTCGACACCTTACTTGTGAGCATCCTCTCTTTGAGTGGCTCTTGAAGTCTGCAGACTTTCAAAATGGGGAATATCTCAGGATTGTGGCCCCACACTGGTCTGAACCCTAGAATTGGTTCACAGCATGCTATGAAAAATCTCCCACATCCTTGCTGGACCTCTGGGCAGAGGTGTCAGCTCACCGAGCCCTGAGTGCGCATCTGGCTGTGCAGGCTCCTCGTGTCCGCCTGTGTCACGCTGTTTCAGGTGGTGGGATCGGCACAGGGGAAGGAGTTGTCGCTGCTGGGGGCTGCGCTGTCACTGCGCTGGAATACACGAACCACCTCGTATTGCACATTACAATAGATCAGTGAATGTGTTGCTGAAACAGGGGTGAAAAGGAGCTGTCATGCTGTGCACAGTATAATTGCTATTTCTTTTGTATGATTATACGAGTGTGTGATTCTTTAATAAAACCTTACAGAAAACATCCCAAGTCCTCCCCCCTCCACAAATACTCACATGTCAATTTATATAAAACAAAACCAGTTTACTAACAAATGCAAAAATATTAAAACAGAGATCTAAAAAGCACATTAGGCATTTCAGCTATCTATAAACAAGTAGCAGTTTAAAAATTGAAGATAGAAAAAAATATTAAATGCCAATCAAGAACACATGAACTGACTGGTAATTTCTCTGGCCCAGAAGGCTGGCAGGAAGCAAGCAAGCAGAAGTACTGGACAATCCCAATGGAAGGCACTTGGGGACAGCACTAAAAGACCATCAAAGCCTCTGTTGCCACTTTAGGTCCTTTTCATGCCAAGGGCTCTGGGCTAGAGCCCTCTGCAAGCTGAAACCTCCACTCCAATCTCTTCTCCTGGCTTAGGGGCAGTGCGTGCTCAAAACACAGAAATAAGAAGATTTTGGCAGGGAATGACTCGGAGTTGGGACAGAGGGTGGGGTGGCAGAGGGGAGCAGCCCCCTGCAATAAAAAGACCTTAAACTCCTCCCAGAAGAAGCCTGCAGCACATGCATAGTGTAAGATAAGGTGACCTCACCTTCCCCCTCGCTCCTTCCTAGAGCAGCACTAAACTAACTCGCACTGGCTACCTGCCTAGCTGTTTTTCTCTCCTTCCCTTTGAAGCCATTTATTGCTCTCACTTTAATATTCTCCAATTCCTGTGGTTTTTCCACCCACGACTGCAGCTCCCCGCACAGCCGCGTGGATCGGCTGACGGACTGTGTCCTTACAACAGCAGCAGCAGGGGTATCACGGTACAAAGCAGGCACCAAGAGCCAAGATTATGTCCTCGGTATCTCGCCGGCTTATGCAGTGCGTATATATCTTCTGTAAATAACCCTCAGTTTTCACATGGATTATTTAGACTTTCTGATGAAACTGCAGAAATGTCAATGCGGCGCCTGAGCGCCCAATCAGGCAGCGGCTCCCTGACCCCTGCCCTCCGCCTCTCCAGCACGGCTGCTATTATCTTCAAGGGGAAAAACCCTCCTTGTCTCTCGTTATACCTTTTTTTTTATGATCTAGGATTCTGTTAATAATGACTCCGTGTTACATAAAACAGATACATTAATGTCACCAAGTCCCAAAAGTACTGAATCAAGCTGACTCCTTCAGAAAGGAAGAAAGTAATAGATATAAGCAAGGGAAAGCCTTAATAAGAGCACAGATTCTAAGGATGGGAAGAGCTCCACCAGATCGCTTTCTCCTTCCTATTTGAAATGGGGTATTTAAAGGGCCACGAGGCTAGAGAAGATCAGAGTCGTGCCAAGATGACTGTGAACACACCATCAAAGTGAGCAAATCAAACATGTGATTTTAGGTGGTGCTGCAAAGGCATGCTCAGCCTGTTACACTCGCGTGCTCCGTCCCAGTTGCTAATGGGGAAAGGAGATGGAGAGGCTAGGCAGCCCAGCAACCTGGCACTCACCTTTCATCTCCAGAATAAAAGTGCTGGCTTAGACCAAGAGCTTTGGAGAAGGAAGTTGCCTGGACTCAGCTTAGAGGAATAAGTAGCCAACCTTTTGACCTATGCTTATGGCTAAGGCTATTTTTATTCCTCTACAGCTGGAGCAGACGTTACAATTAAAAGCAACACCCAGTGATTGTTAGTGCCAGACAAATACTAAATAGAACAAAATCTCTAATCAGAGGCATGAAGATATTTAGTGGCAAAACTATCAGTACCTGAAAGCTTCAAAAGAGAAAACCCACGATAGTCTGGCCAAGCCATCTGCCACAGAATATAACGCAGAAGAGTGCTGTGATCAGAAAGAAATACTGGCAGTGCTCACACAGATACATGGTATGCATCTGGGTGTCAAAAAAACCCTGTGAATTACGTCCAGGGAATGTGAAAAAGGATTAATAAATTTCTAAGTACTGGCAAATATTTTAGGGAAAGAAAAAACTAAGTCACGTTTGCTAAATCTTGTTTGGCTGGGCATCAGGGTTTTTTCCACCAGCTATAGACATAGCAGAGATTTTGATTCCCACTTTGATGAATTTGGGAAAGACTAAAATCTGAAGTCCAAGATGAGGCATATGAACACATGCAGCATCTTCTACAGCGTGGCACCCACTGACACTTAAGGCTGAATTTGGCCCAGTGAAAACACAAGGAGAAAACAAGGGGCTCTGTGGAGCCCCGGGCTTGGTACTCCAGAAAGGTGAAATCAGGGCAGGAAAATAACATCAGCCATGATAAATGCAACTACCAAAACAACTGAGGAGTTACCTCATGTACATATGTAATGAATAGGGAAAAATCTAAATTAATGGTCCAAGTGACAGACTTTTGCTTCCTTCTGTCGCCCAGACCAGTGAGCCTGGAGACCACAGCATGCTGCTCTCTTTGGAGACAAGGAAGAAGTTCCCACCTACAACAGGACATAAGCATGGTGGGTGAGCTGCTAAGCGAGTAAAGCCAGTGACACACACAACAGGAGACTGTTAAGGAAAAAAGGCAAAATGAAAAAGTAGGAGTTTAAGGAGTTTACTCCTTAGGAAACCTTCTTCAGGCTCCATCAATACACTAACTGGTCTGTACTGTAACAGAAAAAGCCTCTCACAACAGACAGAGCTTGGGGAACAGCACTGTACCAGTGCTCAAGTGCCATGTAGACTCATCTGTACAAACAAATCCAAATTCAGCTCCCCTGACAGAGAGCCTCCAGAGTACTGGATCCATTAAAATTTGTATTTTGCAATTACTCCAGTTTACTTTGCTTCTTTTCTAGGTATTATGTTAAATTACATGGATGGAGGATCAAGTATCACCTTAAAAAAAAAATATCTATTTTCTCTGGGTTGTGCCACTGTTAGAACAGATTTTAAATCATGTGATACAATCGTCATCATTTTGATTGACAGGTTCTCTTTAGACCAGTCTGTGCATGTTTAGTAGAGCAAAATCTGACTTAATCTACTATTTTCTAATTTACCCTAATTAAAGTACATGACACATTAGCCATTTTTCTTAATTCACTACTGTAAGATGCTCAGACTGTGATGACTGTTTGTGTTTATGCAGCATACCATAACACAGTGGCTACCACCAATTCCTTCCATTTCTTTGGGTGAAAAAGTTAACGTCTCTTGTGTCTCTGTTCTTAATTCATAAAATGGACATACCGATTTTGATCTCAGAAGTGGTAGGAGGATTAATTTGTGAACAACCAAAAGTATAATGTAAGTGCTAGGTGCAATTATTTTAAGTGCTAAATATCTCACGATGATGGCAGATAGGAGTAAGACAGCAATGACACTGCAGTTCTGGCTTTTTTTCATTATTGTATAGACAATGCTAACCCTCAAAGTATGCCAGGCATTTTCCAGATCAGAAGAAAATGTGATCCCTACACTGAGGGTGCCTAATCTAAAAAGTCAAAGATGAAAAGAGGGGAAGGAACTCAGGATACAAAGGAATCTATGTAGTGACAGGTCCCAGCTTGTTATTTTAATTAAAAATATGCTAAATCCTTCTTTTTGCCTCTTTCAGCCCTCTCATCCAGGCTCTAAGCTTCAATTCCAGTGTCCACATAACCTTCCCTAATCATCCAACACTCCCTCGACATAAAGGAGCTCTTTGGAGCCAGGGTTAGTAGGGGAACAAGGTGCATGGTGGAGTGTGAGAGTGGGTAGGATGACAGATCCCGAAGACTGGAAATCCAGCAGATCCAGCCCAAACACATTTTCAGAGAGACATGTGCCCTTCCAACAGGGGCCCTTGAATTCAGAGTTTCTCATGACTTACAGGGGGTAAACTGAAGAAAAAGCCCAGAACACTTGATTTCCCCTTCACCTGCCTATGTGTACAGCTTGAGACATGCATCTGCTGTGCTGAACACAGTCTCCTTTCTCAGAAAACCCTGGCACATCCTCAGATGGACCGTCAAATCCTCTGAGCCAAATACATACAAATGCTAGTTTATCAATGATTAGAGAGCGAGCCGGCAATGTCGTGCTAGTTTAAATCTTCCAAGAGTTTTACCACGGGTTAGAGATTCCACCTGCCCCATTCCCAATGCCTTCTAGTTCTTCCCGTTGACTTGCCCCCAGACCTGAGGCAAGCGTCTCCCGGCACAGCTGACTGCGCTCCACTCCCCGACTGCCCCCGGAGCCCAATGGATATTCCTTCAGATGTCTAACAAGCGTTGAACACAACTGAGGTTTAGAGAGAGACAGAAATCAATACCGCAGCTTCCACTAGTCACGCTGAGGGATTAGCCATCCCAAGGAAAAGCACAGACGGTTGAATAGGAGAATCATGACTCCGAATAACGCAAGAGGTTTATGAAGCTGGAAAGCAGCCTCTGGCCTTGATAACCTCCAGCTGGCCTGGAAGAAAAACAGGCAGTGGAAACATCCTCCCCTTTGGCATCAGCGGGGCAGGAGCTGGCCTCAGCACACCTGCTGTGGCACGCTGAGGAGGCACTGCAAGGCAGCGCGCCGTCACACTGAGTGCTGCACGGCCGCCGGGGTCTTCCAGGTCTCTAATGCAGCTGGGTGATGTACTCCAGGCTTTGGAGCTTGAAAGGGAGCACCCCCAACAGCAACTAATGCCAGGAAAGGCAGGCGGCATGGGTAAGGTGCAAAGGCAAGGAGCTGAACCCTTTAACTGTGAACCCATCACAGTGTGGAAGCAGAGAACGAAGACATGAAAAAGAGCTCAGCTCGTACCACCACCGAAGGAGGCCCCACAAACTTCTAATAATGTGAGATACGGGATCCTGTGTCACTGCTAACAAGTACATCTGTCTTAAGAAATCCAAATCCCCTTCGACTTGGGAACTCTGCAAGAAGCATCTGTTTTTGATGGGCAGAAGCAGGGTTAAGACAAGCACTCAAATAGCAAAGTTGTTTTTAGTTTAGCTAACATCATATAATTTTCTGCAGTTTTATGAGTTGAGGAGTTGTTGCTCTCTACTGCTCTCACTTTTGTGGTTTTGGTTGCTGTATGAGGAATCCAAAAGCTGCAGACCTAAGTTTTTCTTTTGTCTTTAAATTGTCACAGGTGAGAAAATAGGGACTACAGAGGAGAGGAAGGAGGAATAATGCTCAGAAGGCCTTCAAGGTTTAATGAGGCATCGGTAACATATTTGCATGGTTTGAGAGAGGTCTTTAATGACCTCTGAAGTTTCCAACATTTCTGAAGTTTACAGCCCGGCATAAGGTTTCTGGGAACACTGAGTGAATAAATGCTCTCAAACTCACTCCTAGAGCCCACACAATCACAGAGTCAGTTTGCTTCACTGCCCAGGAAGCATCATTGATTGTCCATGGGACCTGCAATGTCATTTTGTGAACGCAGATGAATTCCCTACAATCCAAATTTCAGCCACGATGAGAGAAGAGCAATGAGACAACAGAGGTGTAGAAGAGCAGACAAAGTTCAAGTAATATGCAAAAAAATGCCTCAAGGTAATTTTCGGTCACAAGCCTCTATAAAGGACTATTTCTTTTTTATTTAGCTTTCTGATTTTTCTCAAGTGAATTAACACAGGGAGAAAAAATAGAGAGCTGAACAGTTACAGCACAACAGAAGATTAGCAAGATGCCTCTTATACTTATCTTCCTGAAAATAAGCCCCATGACCTGAACACTTCTATTATTTCATTTCCTCCAAGTAGTCATATTCATCTCTCTTGATGTTCAACAACTAAAACTAGAGATGATGTGGAACCACATACTGCCAAAGATGCTCACACAACTTCCCTCTGCATTTCAGAATGGTCTCTGGTACACTGGACACTAAAATTTATTTACCATAACTGAAAATTGAATCCATGACCTAGGACAGGTCTGTATCCTGTTGCCCGGTCACACAGGACCGCTGGAGAACGAGCTCTGAAGTTCAGCTCAAAGCTTCAGAGCTGCTTCAGACTTGCTCCGTTTTAGGAAAATTTAGTAATTTTAAATGTGCTAACTGATTATTTGCAGAAAAGGACATAACAGTAGACGTGGTGGAAGCAGATCAGGAACATGCTTGCCCTGCCTGTGACTGCAACTGTGATCCATGAACGAGGTGACTGCCTGGGGTAGGGGTCAGATCTGTACAGCCAAACACCTGAATACTGTGTGCCTGTTAACTGGGAGGCTGATCCACAGGAACCTGCTTTTTTTCCCCAGAATCCGTGGCAGAAGCTGTGCTATCAGCTCCACCCTCACCCTGCCAGCCTTTTGCTCTTAGGCTGGCTAGCAGGGTGGCACGGTGGGACTGGGGTGTTTTAACTTGGCCACTGGCAAGCCCGTGAGCCACCTGCCCAGGGCTGCGAGAGGGACAGCCTCTCCCTTCCCTGTCTCGGACAAGGTGAGGTCAGATCGGTCTGCCTGAGCCGTGGCACGCTGCTGCGGGCTGAGATCAGCCTCCAGCACAGGGAGTGCATCGCTCCCCCGTCAGACCATCAATCTGTCCCCATCCCCACCCCCACTGCTCCTTCTCCCACATTAACCTAAAATACGAGCGCATGTGCTTGCCCCCAGTGCTTCTGCTCCCAGAAACCACCCTGTCCCCTCCCTCCAGCGCTCCTTATCTAAGGCAGCATGTCACTGCAAGTTTATGGTCAACATTACAGGCTCAAGCCCTCCTCGGAGCCAATCGCCCCGCGCCGCATCCGTTAGGAGAACAGCCAGGCTTCCCGCGAGAAGCTGCCTCCTGCGCCGTGCTGCCTGACCCGCTCCGCCGGCAGCCGCCATAAATCTGCCGTACCTGATGGGAGATGGGCTTTTTAGGATCTCTCAGGGTGCTTTGAGGTAGCACTTCTATGAACTCCGTGCCACAATAAATAATGCTACCTGCAATATGTCTTTGGGAACGTGTCAGCAGCGGCTGTCCTGCCATGAATTTTTATTCTTTTGCCGTCTGGAAGATAGATTCCAGATACAGCATTTCCCCGCACTTAGTGTCAAATCTCTTTACCCCTTTGCCCCGGCAGAATGACAGGGACCACAAATAAAATAAAATAATAAAAAAGAAGCATAGGAAAAATGGCCTGAGAGCAGAGGGAAAGCACTAAACTCACCTCTCTCTGCAGCTGAGCAGCTTCAGAGATGACAGCAGTGACTACAGGCAGGGGCAATTTGGAATAGGAAGAAGGTAATTTTTGTACACTGCTGATAAGACTTCTGCAGGAGGATTCCACAGAAAGGACTGTAAAGATAAAATTGCTGTAAAGAGCATAATGTATGTAGAACTGGAAGACATGGAACGTGGGTATGCATGCCATCCCAAACTGCTATGCTACGGCTGGGGAAATAAAGTACTGACCCCAATAAAGGAAGGGTTTTTTAAATGAAAAAAACCTTTCTCACTATAGAGAAAAAGGTCATATAGAAAGAGTAATGAAATGGTCTAAATATTTGCAAATCTTGCACTGCAGATCTGGTATCAAGGTTAGAGTGTGAAAGGAAGAATGCTGTAACAATTACCAACAGGAATTCCATGAAAAAAGAAATAGCAATTGGCACGAGAATCTTGTAACATTCGTTTGGATTGCTGAAAAATAGCGTGCAGTGCACCCCAGGGGTCAATAGTGGGGCCAGTGGTGTGTAAGAGCTTCATTAACTAGCTGGACATGCACGGAGCACACCTTCCGCAAGCCTCTGTAGACAACAGGAAAGCAGGGGGAGTAGCTGACAACCAGAGGGTTGTGCTGCCATTCAGAGGGACCTCAAAGGGGCTACCAGGAACCTTGATGTTCAACAATGGGAAAAGTCCAGTCCTGCCAGCATCCTGGGCTGCACTGGGAGGAACACTGCCAGCAGCTCAAGGGAGGTGACAGGTGATCTGTCCCCTCAACTCAGCACTGGCGAGGACACGTCTGCAGTACTGGGTCCAGGGTTGCACTCCCCCAGGCAAGACATATCACAGAATCAAAGAATGGTTTGGGTTGGAAGGGACCTTACAGATCATCTAGTTCCAACCCCTCTGCCGTGGGCAGGGACACAGTTCACATATATGGACTTACTGGCTGGATAAGGCAACCTCCAGAGGTGCCTTCCACCCTCAGTGACTCTACGGCCTATTTTAGGAATCCAGGCTTTACTTTCTGGTTACCACACAGAAACGATTGAGTAAACTATCCTCTAGGATTCCAAAACACTTTAAAAAACCCAGACAGGTAAAATATTATTAGTTGTACAATTCAACTGGGAATATGAGAAATATCTGCTCAAACAACAGCGTAACAGCCAGAAAAGCTCTATACAAAGATGAACAATTCCAACTGGGCAGGAGTTCACAGTGCAAGGTTTTTTTCCTCTCAGTTTCCCTCTTCTAGCTCAGTATCTTATATAAAAACAAAATAATGACTCTTCTCCACTTCTGAATACTGTCCAGGCTGCAGTGCAATCTTATCGTAATTTGAAGACATTATTTTACTTTCTTACTTTACTCTGATGAAATTACCAAGTTTCACATCCCTTACATCTAAAAGACATCAGGAGAAGCACTCCAGTACCTTCCCATCAATATGCACATGCCAGTTATAACATACAGAGCATTAAAGGCCTCACTGTTCCACCATTAAGTCACCATTGTCCAGTCTTCAAGTGAAGTCAGAATATATCGATGCCATATGAAATGTCACTTCAGCACACGTGCTTCCCAATTCACATCCAAAATGATGACACTGTAGTTAGAATACAGCTACCCAGTTGCCTTAATATCTGTCCTCTTCCTATTTCCATCTTTGAAATTGAACTTTAAACACTGAATTGAGACTTTGTTAAATATATGTTACTGTGCAACAGTCATACAAAACAAGCCACCCAAAGATGTTGAGCAGCTCTGCTTTTGCCACACAGCAGAGTTGAAGTGGAGGAGATTTACAAGGTCATTGACAAATGCAAGTATTGATTGAGTATTAAAGTGTCTTGTGATTAATACAGCCTTCGAAGTAATTAGTGCAGAAGATCTCTTATATCTCACCATGTTTAAATAATGTATCTGTGAACATGCAGGCCCCCTGTCAATCACTCTGGCTGAGGCCAAACATCATATCACCTGATAACTCATTTGGAAACTGGGCTTCCTGCCTGCTGAATATCTTTCAAAAACAGCAACTCTTCCCTAATTGCCTGGGGTGACCTATATTTAGAGCCTTGCAGTTCACTGTGGGGGTAGAGAGGGAGAAAAGAGCTAGAAAAATTGCTAAAGCACGCTATTCATATAACAGTAATAAAACCCCAGGAGAAATATCAGAGGCACTGAACAGAACTGGCTGAGGGACCCATAGCAGGAACACGCAAACAGCATTTGCTCAACCCAGACACACTATTCCCATATCTGATGTAGCCATATAACTCTCTTCCATTCACACTTAGGTAAGAGTCTAGATTTTTTCATACTTGATGTTAAAACTGGGAATTATGGAATTGCAATTTGTTTTTTAATTCAAAGAAATATGTAAGCCAAGACGGACACAATTTCTCGCAGGTCTCCTAAATTTTTACTGGGGAAAGAGGATTTCAACTAATACTTTTCAAGCTATATCTGCATCTGGCTCACTAACAGATCCCAGAAATCTATGATTAGAATTTCTATGATTAGAATAATAGAAAACAGGGCTGGAAAGGACCTCAGAAAGTCACTAAATTGATCTTTTTACCCACAGACAGAATCAATTACACCTAAGCATCCTAGTATCCTGGCATCCTAGACTGGAAGGGTGGGTCATGTTAATCTAATAGCAAACTGGTTGTAAGCTCTTGATCAATTTGCAGTCATCTGCATTGTTACTAATTTTCCTACTCCCTGGGACTTGGGATCAACAGGCTTATAGCAAAGTCTATCTATTCTTGAGGTACAGGAGTGCAGCAGCAAGAACAACATGAATTCTAAATGAAAAAATAAGCTCCAAGACCAGAAAATCTTCAGGAGAAGGTAGATAATGGAAAAAAAGAGAGTGGAGATGGTATCAGTGTGTAGGAGGTACAGAAGCATCAAGGGAAGGAGGGCAAAGACAAGGAAAATGCACAATCGAACTCAAAAAAGCTTGTTTTGGAAACATTATTTCTCATTTATTTCCCATTTTTTCTAGCATTTAGGGAACACTTTTCCCCCCCCATTATCATATAGTGGAACACACTATATAAAAAAATACACACAAGAATGTGCTGAGAGGAGGATGATAAAAAAAACCTTAAAAAGTAATTCTGCTCTTCCACATGTGTTCAGTGACTTTACAAAACCACTGTATAAGGAAGCTTGCATTCCTTATATCAAAGACTCGGGCTCTATGTGGGGCTCCACACCCTGTATTTAAACAAACTCCTTGAGTTCCTCTCAGTTACTCCTTGAAGTAACTTCTGCAGAGGGAGTAACCTCAGCTGATGCTGAGGAACCTCAGGCTAGGCTGGCAGTCTCTGTATCCCTGCCTCAGCTCTTGGTCCATACCAGAATGGCCTAAATCTAATCCAAAATGAGGGCACCACCATCTATGGGAAGATGTCAGGCTGTCAGCAGTCACTACAACTACGTCTGAGTTCTTCTGGAGCAAGCTGGCATTTATCGGTCACCTGGACTAGTCTAGGAGGTAAATGTTCTGCAGTCAAGTGCCACTTCAGCAAAATAAGCAGCTTTACACCTTCTGGGTGCTTTTTGGAGTCCATGACGCACCAGGTACTCATCTAATGTCTTCTTAATCTCTTTTCTACCATTTTCTTTAAACAATTGTAATCACAGGGTTTCTCTGAAGCACACTTAGAGATCGTTAAACATTTACTGCTTATTGGGTAAATAAGGCTCTGGGAAACGGTTTCCTCCAAACTCATTCAGGTCTGAACTGCTATTTGATTCCAGTTTAGAAAAAGTGAAACCTCACTATCCGTCTGAATTTCTCTTACGCTTTCCTCTAACAGAAACTAAGGACTGGTGTAAAAAACAAATATTCTAGTGTTCTGCAAACACTGCACACTCTTGCTTACTGGGCAAGCGGGTGCACAACTGCCAGCCAGAACGTTCCTGGTTTAGAGGAGAGTCAGGACCGTAACATCAATGTATTTCTGGAGAAGACACAGCCCTCGCCTTCCACTGCCCATTTAACTTTCAGGGGTTAAAATACGCAACATATGGAAGTTAATCACTCTCATACATAATCAAATCAGAGCAATTCCTAAACTAATTTAGAGGGGGTAAAAAGAAGGAAAAATGCTTCATCCTGGAAGACAGTGAAAGAAATCCAAACCTGGGACTTGTGGCTTGTTCTTTAGACAAAGCACTAGAAATATTCTCCTGCCTTTAGTGTTAATCTCACTTTCCTTTTTCTTGCACCTGCTAATGTTCCATAACTCAAAGGTCCCTCTCCCTTCTCCTCTTACAAGTTTATTTATTATGACTATTTTACCAGCTATTGCTTCAACACACTCCACTCAAATATTCATCATTTAGTTCTCTGGGTAAATCGTATTTAATCAGCACAGGAGAGAAAATAGCATAATTATAGATGCCGGATGCCATTACACTCAGAAGAAATTAAACCTTGTCTTAAGCTGTCCGGTGGTGCCTCTGATGAAAACAAGCAGGCTGCATTGCTGGGGAGGTTACCGGGAGGTTAGCGGCCATATAGGGCCAAATGTAACTTATGGGATCTCTGAACCCGAGAATAGGGAGCAGTGGAGAGGCACAGGGGGAGAAAGAGAGAAGCCACTATGGATAAACAGAGAACACCACAATTTGTCATAATGAAGCCAGTAAATGCATCTTCTTTTTGACAATATGATATGCCAAACTCCCATGTTAATTGTAGTGCACAAAAGCAAGGTTGTTACACAGAGATGTGGTAGTTGTAAATAAATCCTGTCCACAAAACCCCTCTCTTAAGAGCAAGGACAAAGATAATACATATTTCATCTCTGGCCTTAGGATGAGGCTTGCTTTAGCAGATGGTGAATTCTTTGGAGTAGGAGCTAGGCTTCCTTGGTTGGTTGGTCTGCTTGGCACTGCAGCATTGAGCTTTACCAGACTGCAAATGAATGGTTCAACACCAAAACGGAGGGAAGAAAGGACGTTCATACAAATTACCAACCCAGAGGTAGTGCCTATTCCACTTGTGCCAATTACAGTACTTCTGTATAATGTGTTGGGGTTTTTTTTAAGATAAATAATTCTATTTTAGTAATACTAATGGACAAATTCTTTACTGCTCGATGAAGTCCAAAAAGTTATTACAATAACAAAGATGCAAATAGATTCTTAAAGTTCCTCAGAGGAAGGAGTGGGGCAGTCTCCTCCAGCTGGCACCGAACCACTTACAGCTTGCCATTACCCTTGTATAAAGCAGCACAGTTTACCCTGGTTATGCCATAAAATGCTATAGGAAACATTTCACCTGAAAACAGTTCTTATTCATCACTTGACATCAGTGCTCAGAAATGACTACCCAGGTTCAGATAGAACAATAGCCAGAAAGGCTGAGCGTTGGATTTTATTTATTATTTATTTTTTGCTAATAATACATCTGAGGTTTAGATAAGTAACTAAGAGGAAGGAGAGCTCCTTCTAGTCCATCCTGCTGCCGACAATTAAGAAACCTCAAAGTAATTTTTGAAAATGTCAGCGTCTCATTTAGCAAACGGATAAATAATGAATGAAGCATAATCACTGTCCTGTGCTGGTGGTACAGCTTCGCGGTGTCATTAGTAAACTAACGGTATAATATCTTCGTGTCACAGTTTAATTATATCTTGTAATTAGTTTCAGCAATGGATTGCACAGAGTCAGGCCCCCTGAGCTAAACAAAAGGTAATAGAACTTTCAGAGTCCTCGCATAAATCAATTATGAAAGTGTCCTGTGTTATTTGAGGCTTGTTTGCTGTAATTTTATGCACAAAGAAGAAATGATCCCTGCTGCCTATGGAGGGCGATTCACCTTACCAATTGCCTGCCTAAATGAGTATAAGTACTACAGGAGCGTGAGCCCATCCTGCACTGTACATCTATCAGTGCACACTCAGCTAAAGAGAGCTGGTGAGCATGGCTTCTGAGAGCAAGTGGTATGAGAAATGTGTCAAAAATGTACCTTGCCTGGTTGTGAACACCACAAATACAGGGACATTACGTGCAGACACAGTCTGATGGTACGATGATTTTTCTGTTGCTGTTGCTGATGTGCTATAGGCTAGTACTGAAGTTTGGCATTTTACAGGTATCACTCATGTAATCCTCTGCGTCCAAAGCTGCACGTTGTTGCATTTCTGCTCACTACCCCAAGAGGACCACACCACCATCCAAACACGTGCACCTTCTTCCTCCCTCTTCTTCACCCACAGAGTGAAAAATCCCCCTGTGCGAGACACCCGGTCTCTGGTTTGCATTAGCACATCAAGACAAGCCACCAGCACCGGTTCCTGGTCCAGTGACTGTCTTCCTTGTATGAACACACTTGGGTTAGTTCTTTCTCCTGCTTCATTTCTGATATTACTTATTTGCTGTAGCAGGAATGAATCAAGCAGAAGAGGGCCATATTGGAAACAGACCCACACAGGCTGAAGGGTCCGTTGAGGTTATGCAACGGTAATTGCAGCAGGTCAAAATCTCTGCTGCCATCCTACAGGCTGCTACTTAAGCTCCAGAAATTCTACAGAAGATGCTCTTTTCTTAAGAGCTCTTTATACCACACCAGGAGCACGTGTATATAGAAACTGCAGCTATAAACCTTGTACCTGTACAGTGGCTGTCAATGATCTCCACTATCTCAGCCTGTAAGAAAGAGTTGCATTAATGAAATTAAATGTACAAAACTATGTTTCGCAGTTCAGGCTTAATAGCTGTATTTTATTTGCATATTTTTTCCACAGTCGTCTTAAGAGTACTACGTATTCTGTTACCTCCTCTATGTACTGATGCACACACATGGCTCTCACTGCTCTTGTGTCTGAATGCCTGAATCATTTGCCTTTTCATGTTCCTCCTCTGCCCCCACTGCTTGGTGTTGGAAGCTGTCTATGTTACGTGGGATGGAGAAGGAGGAAAAAAAAAAATAAAAAATTTCAAACCTCTCAGTGTGTCTAATTTTGCCCTACTGAGATCTCCAAAAGCAAAAAAGGCTCAAAGCAGAAGCAAAGGGCTGTCCACAGGTCACCCAATCCGAGTCTGAGTGTCTGGGATCCCTACTGTGGGCAGCAGAGGAGAAGTGTGGAGAAGAGTCTGAAAGGTGCCAAGACATGTAATCGTCTCAGTTCTGATCAAGCTGCAAAACACACTGGGGTCCTGGTTCAAAGCCCCCATCAAGTCTGCCTTGAAAGTGAATCTAGTGGCATGCTGGCCTTTCTGTTTATACAACAACTTACAGGTTTAAATGAAAAGCTGCTTGATAAAGCAGCCTGAATCCTCCTATTGTGAGCCCTTCAGCAAATTTAACAAAAGAAAAAGCACTGACTAGAAAAAAAGGGAAAAAAAAGTCCACTCCTTGGAGCAGTGCTGCAATCCGGCTGGTTGCCATGGCGACATGATGACTTGTTCACATGGCAACATACCTTAGGTCCACTATTAAAATGATGAGAGTAAACTGGGTTGCACTAAGTATAGTATCCTGTCTGCGGCACAAGCCTTTCCCTGCAGCAGGAGCTGGGACAGATACTGGTGTACGGGAGGAAGGCAGAGGAGAACAAAGGTGAAGGTGGCAGTTTTGGTGGGCAGTGAAAAAACCAAGGGGGAAAAACAGAGTTCTAGAGCTGCCTCTGAGATGAATGACAGGTACACAGATGATAAATGAAATTTTGCTTTGATATAAAACCTGCTGTTATAAGCTAAAGGATGTTTTCCATACGTCAGTAACATGCTCCAGAGGGCACTGAACTTCTTTAGGAAGTGACCCTCCAGCAAGCACTAGCGAAAAATAAGTGGGGGAAGGGGGGTAAATCACTGGAGATCCTATCAACACAAAACTAATTGTGTTAAAAATAAAACTTAAAAAATAGCTGCTACAGCAGTGAAATGCAATCATGTAGTTTGTCATTTACATTAAAATCCTAAACAACTATCAAGTGGTAAATTGTGCAACATCTATTTAGTCAGAATGAATACCCTAGATTGCAAAAAACACATCTTCATTGCAATGTTACTGGTGTGTTTTCTGCAATTCTTTTAATTTTAACAGATTTAAACACCTCCTTCTGATAGCACAGAAAATTGTGATACTGCTGGGGAACTCATCATCCAGTTGTCCCTTATTTAGATGAAGGACAGGATGAATCTCCTTGCTTTATGAAGCATGTACATTATACAACAGACATGACAAAGTCTCTCAAAATATACAACATGAGAAAAAATACCTTTACTACAGATTCTGTTTTAATTTTTGCTGGCTTCCTTTTACTACTTTCTATAGAAGGCAGAAGCCTGGTAGCTTTCTTGCTCACCAACTTTAGAAGAAATTTTTAGCTTAAAATCATGTTTAGATAGTGTAGTGATTTGGAGTACCAAGAGTTTGAAGACACCAAGCGCAATTTACCCATGTTTGCTTTTATCACTGAATGGTGAAACAAAATCCATACTGGCACAAAGCCCATAACATGCAGAAGCATTCACTTCTGTTCCTCTCACAGCTACAGTGCCAGCATGTTACCCTTCATTCATCTGCAACTCTTCTCTATCTTCTCAAGATCTCCCAAGTTTGCAGATGACTTCTGGGCAGCTTCTGGATCCCTTGCCCTGAAGCACTGCCTGCAGCGCCGGTGTGCTGCCAGGCTCTGCCCTCGCAGAACTCACCACAGCCTTACTGCTCTGCTGGCCAGTGCTCCACAGACGGCTTTGCAGGCCATGCTGCAAGCTCCCAGCACGGAGGGTATGAAGGCCCCACAATTTTAGCGGATGTCACAGCAGAGGAGGATTCCTTTCATCTCTATTACTGATGAAACAATAGCTTTGTCCCACTCCTTGAAACACAGTGAACGATAACTGCCTCATAAGGATGGTAAATTGTACGTGGAAAAAAAGAAAAGAAACCTTCTGGTGTCTATCAAGCTATCATGACAGCTGCACTCATGTTTCCTCCTGAGGACCAAAATAACTACAAAGTGCATGAAATCATTAAGCACATGAAAATCCCAGAGGTAGGCTTGGGCTAAACCTCATGATTTCCCAACCAAAAGGCATCAAAGAACAATCCCTCATAGTTCATTTGCTGTTTCCCTTTGCTCTGCACATACCTGTATCAGTGAAGTCTGCCTTTGCTTGGCAAGCACAAAGCATTAACTCTGAGTACGCTCTTTCTGCCTGGAGAGAGGTTCCCCTGCCCACCCTTCCGGGCTGTGCAGCGAAGGTAAACAGTCATGGGGCAGACGGGCGGGAGAGAGGACGGCGGCAGCTGGAAAGCCCACATCGGAACAAAAAGCCTTTCAAATGCATCTGTACAGCTGCACAGTCACATCTGCACATTCACAGTTTGTAGGAGCTTTTCCAAACAACAAAGGGAAAGGGTCATTTTAAGGTAAAGTAAATATATTTTGCATGAGTCAGTATGACAGCCCTTGCAGGAACACAGGTGATAAGGTGCTGATTTGGTAGGAGCCTGGGAATCTAACTTCATATAGTGGAGATGAGGTGCCATTTTTATTGATAATACTATTTAGTTGATCAACTAAGCAGTTCAAATTAACTCAGAATTTTTCAGCATGATGCAATGCTTTAAACAGACCTGCAATTTGATGTCCAGCACAGAAAGCTGTAGAAAAGAAATTAAGGCTATATCTGACCAGAAAAATCTAAAAGCAAAGAATAGACTTTATATTTCCATTTTGTAAAGACTGAGACCTCACTGCAGAAAATATACCTATGGTATTTTCTTCAATTGGTATAATTCATAGACTTTCAAAGCGGGCACAGAAAGTCTTTTGCAATGCTTTTCTTCTCTCATCTTCTCCTGCTCCGTCCCTGGCATATTCAGAGATGAATTGCTACTTTCTACCTTACAGTGGTTCAGCACACACCTACCTAATCCCTCCTTTAAAATAGTTGCTTCTACAAATTGCAATAATCTTACTATTTAAAAAGAAATAAATAATCAATTTCTATGAAGAGCAGAGAAATTGAATCAAGTTCACTGATTCCTAAACTTTTAATGATAAATCTAATTTTAGAAATGAGATTTATCTGAAGGATAAATCGGGAAGGAATTTCAGCCACTTGTAAGAACTTCATTAATGGAAAAGGAACCTGAAGGTTCACCAGTGAGACAACAGGTGTTTAAACAATCCCTTCTACCTACGCTCTCACGTCGACTTTATTTTCAAGTTTCACTCAATGATGGAGTTGTTTCTTAGCTCCTTGTGTGCTTAGCCATTTAATTAAAGCAATCCATATTGAATTCATGTCCAGATGCCTTGACCAGCAGAGCCAGATCCTCATTGGCATGCCAGCTGCTCAAAGAAGAGCATAGCCCCTTGCATACTAATCAGAGGAGAAGGCAGTGATTCATCAGCCTACGATACTGCTTCAGCATCTACAAGCACTTATGACATGTAATTGCTGGTGCATAAGCAAGCCAGGCCACATTAAAAAGCCTACAGATAGTCAGAGATAAAAATTAATGACTTTTGCTTTGTGTAATCCTGCATGCATGGGGCAGGGGGGGTGGGGTGGGGAGACAGACTGGGATTAATGGACAAATGTAAGTAGGCACAAAAGAACAAAGAGTTTCTTGGCCTTGTTTACATATTGAACAATAATAATAAAAGAAAAGTGACAAGTTATGGGAAAGGCAAGTGTGAATTTTCGGCACGACTGAGTTGGAAGACTGCTTGCAGTTCATTATGGATACAGAATTTCCATACTCATTATTCCGAAACAAACCTCCTTAGAAGGCCCTTCTGGGACCAATGGCAGCAGTTTTTATTATTCATCTTTTGCTAGTATTGAGGATGTCATTATAAGAGCTGCACAGAGCTCTTGCTGCATGGCATACAGGAAGAGAGGAGTATAACTATCTTGGGAGGAATAGCTTATTTTTCATGAGGCCAGAGCAACCAAAGAGTCAGGGTCATAGTGGCCCACAGCTGTAAAATCAAGAAAGAAGAGGGAGGTAAATCAAGGACAGCAGACAAAGACATTATGTTATGCACCCATGACAGCAGCTTCTGTAGATCAAGTTCTCATCAAAATATTCATGCATCAGCATTGTCGTTTGAATCTCCCTCTTCCTGCCACAAATCTCCTTTCTTCCCCATTGATGGATACACTATCCTTGAAACAAGTTTGAAGAAAAATGCAACTTTTCTATTTTTATTTTTCCTTTAACATTTGCTTTCTCAAGTCTTGGTGAGATGTGTCTACCAAGGAGAACAGTTAAAACTGAAGTTACTTGAGCCATCTTTCTACTCAGAGGGAACAAAAGGAGGGAACAAAAACGATGCATGTCTGATAGTACAGATAATTAGAAACTTAGTCTAACCTAATGTCTACCTCCAGCACACCAGGCACAATAACCTACTTCAGCAGCTTCCAGGAGTAGAGGTCTATTGATTTCAGCAGAAATCTACCCACGTACAATAGCAGAGATCCGGTAGCAGACTTTCCTTCTGTCATGAAAATTGCCAATTACGCGTACAGCTGCGTGTTCTCCAGCACAGAGGCTGATACCTCCAGTTTCATTTCTAAAGGTAAATGCTAGCTCTAGTTTGGACTCTGATTTCAGTCCACTTCAGCCATTACACTCAACCAAGAAAGGCAATTTATTACCTGTTGAATGGAAGTTTCTACTCTGTAGCTGGAGTTATTTTAGGACTATTGATTTACCCTAATTGCATCTATCTTAGTACTACGAAAAACTGTCATTGCCATGACAATAGTGTTAAAAAAAATGAAAAAAGACTATTCTTTAGTCAAGCATGTTGTTAATTTTAATACAGTAGACAACAAACCCTTCCTATGGAGGTCAAATACGATCACTGCATGACTCAGAAGTAACAGTGCAAACCTGGAACTAGGTTTGACATCCAACCCCGACACTGCACAACCACCTCTTAGCACCTTCAGGTTCTGGAAACCACAGTCTTTAGGACGCACTTACAGCAGAAGGACATGAGAGACACCCAGTTGTGCCAGCAAAAGACAATTGGCGCTGATGCCAAGAGCAACCATAATGCCATGCGGGAGGGACATCATCTCTGACAGCACTCTTTCAGAAAGCCTTTGTCTCTGCAAGTTCTTTGCCTCAGAGAAGACAAGATGGTTCCTGAGATACACACACACCAGGGAGGAGAGCAAAGCTCTTAGCTTTTCCTTTTCCTGCTGGCTGCCTGTTACACAACTGACACAACCATACTGATACACCACAGACACGTGCTGGAATCTGTGAGTGAACAATGGGCTGCACATTACATGGATGCAGTCCTTTATGCAGCATAAATTAATTCACATTCAATTTGATCCCATCTCCTAACTGGTAACGTTTGTAAAGGTAGTCTGGAGGACTACTTAGCTTTCCCATCTTTCCCACAGTCCTGAAGAACAGAAGGTAAAGCGCTAGGACTCACGAGAACAGAAAATCATTGATATCGGCAGGCAGCTGAGCGGAAACTCAGAGCTATCAGTTGTGTTTAAGGTCTACTGCTGTGTTACAACCTTCCGTTCTGCAAACCTTGCTCTTTATTTATCGGTTACACCAGTTAATTTCATCTGTTTTGCAGAAATATTTACCGAGGGTAGGTGAGGGAAGCAGAAGCAGAAGCTGCATCCGCAGTCACCATACGATTTATTTACAACTGGGGCTTTGTGGTGCAGCTAGATAAAAGAGGATTAAATTACGCTTTGTAGATTAAGAGTCTGAACACTATAAAACTCATAAGCCTTTGTATGCTAAGCAAGAACTTTGACTCCCATAGGAGCTTGCACAGAGATTCTGCATACACATAGAAGACTTGAATTTTTTTGATATTTCAGTGTATCTTTCACAAACAGAGATATTATCAAACTATTTTGGAAACATTTTATCAGCACAAAAAAGTTAAACTGAATCATGATGTCCAGTACATTTTCATCTCAAATCCTTCACACAGTCATTCAAATAGACTTTCCCCTTGTAACAGTACTATCACCAATTATACGTTATCCATATATCCATTCCAGTGCTCCCTTCCCACTAGAAGAATACTGTCCCAGATCTTTACTTACTGGAAAAACGTACTAACACAACACACACTTACGCCACCACACACACTCTTCCTGCCCCGTCTCTTCTCCTCCTTCCCTACTCTTCTCATACATAATTTACAAAATGCACGCAAAAAATCCTGCTTTCAAGAGAATTTTTTCATATATTTAGATAGTATTCTGCTTAAAACAAGGACAAGCAGCACTGTTTGGAGATAAAGAAGCTTTGAGTATTTACAAGACCATAACAAAAAAAAATCTATGTATGGATCAGCTACAGAGCAGAAAGATTTGTTTGTGTGTGTACTTTCAGCTAAGAAGGAGGCAACTCTCCAAGGACTGAATCAAATTATTTCTTCTTCCTCAACCTTATTTTCTATTCTTGCCTCCACACTTAGGAGAAAAGCAAAAAAACATTTCAGTTTGATGTACACATACAACTATCTTCTGCAACGGACAACAGAATGAGCTGATAACTTGTTTCTCACAGAGATGTTTGAGGCGAGCTACTGTAATAGTTCACTAACAGCTGTTCCTGGATTTAAAAATACAAAATGAAAGTTTCCTGTGTAAAACTGTTCAAGAAAGCTGGGATTTTCTTCCTACATTATGGGCTGCACATTGTAAGATAAGTCTTCCATTATCATCATGGATGGGGAAGGCAAAGTGGGTTTAGAGCAGGTATTAACAATCTCTGACACTCAAGATAATGGTGAAAAAACTACTTCAGGTGTGTTTAATTCACCTGCAGGGCTGGCTGCTGACATGGCTAGCCTGCTTCCAGGAGTGGATCGAGCCCCGATGTCCACGCACAGCACAACCTGGCCAGGAGCAGGCAGCCCCTCAAGGCCCAGCACAACCTGCAGCTCACCCGGCCGTACCTCTGCCACTCAGCCCCCGCTGCCAGCCCTGCGCGCCTGCGAGGCCGGCGGCTCCATGGCCCTGCCGG
>JAVJGI010000036.1:22754457-22797237 GCA_035590275.1 Ibycter americanus | reverse complement strand
CAGCCCCTCGGGCAGAGGCCGGGCGGTCGCTGCCCCAGCCGCACGCTGCCGGGCCGGGGGCAGGCCCTGCTTCCCACCCACCACAGAGCTCGCCCCCAGGTGCTGCAATGCACAGGTTAATTCCTTAACGAGGTTCCTACAGCGCCTGTCTTGGAACTGCTGACAGGAATCAAACCACATCTAGGGAATCATTTGATACAGAAGAACCGCGTTTCTCCGTGATAAAGTAATATCAGCTTTGTATACCAACTGGAGAGCGCAAAATCGGGTTTACAGTGTTTCCTCTAATTTGTGTTTTTCTCTTTCTCAGTGAAGGTTTGGACTAACTCTGAAAGCCGGGAGGCAACCCCAGAAGGCCTGTAGTCCTGAGATATGGAAAAAAAATATAAAATAATGCATGCCCCTGATACTGGGCCTTCTCCTACAGACCTTGCCAATAATAATGATGTGAAGTAGCACTGAATACTCTAACGAGATTCCCCCTTTGCCGTTTCATCCCAGCAGTGGCAGTTCTTTATAGAAGCAGATGTATCACCCTCAGACAAAAAGCACCGCACCCGCTATGCTTGTTTTAGATGTCATTGCATCTTTTGCAGCGTTGTCCAGCTGAGTTTTGTCCCGACTACCTAAAAGTTTCCCACACTGGGGAAACCGCCAGCACTGTGGGCCAGTTCACAGCAACTGTGACAATGAGGACACATTTGTAGTACAAGTACTCATCCAAGCACAGATGTAAAAATGATGAACTTGATTTATAACCACCCCTACACAGAAGTTATGCGTGCAGGACTTCCCGGCGTTGCTGACCGCCTGCCCTGGCAAGGCAGTGCTCTGCGCCGCCGGGTGGGGACACAAGGGCCGCGCTGAGTCCAACTGAGAGCCAGGGTCCGCTCTGCAGCCGCGGCCAGGAACGCCAACGCGGGCAGCACAGCGTGGCACAGCTCAGGGACGGCCCAGCTCGATACTTCATCTGGGCTACTGTGTTCAGTACCCACCAACGAACCTCTTCTCCAGGAATTTGCCTGATCTGTTTTGAACTCATTTATTTTTTGTCCCCCACAATATCCTGTGCAACAAATTCCGTGTGTTAATTATGCGCTGTGAGAAAAGGTACTGACTTTTCTTTGTTTTAAACTTTCCCCATTTGGTGAATACCCCTTACTTCTTGTAATTATTCCCTAATAATTTTTACTGTGCCGTTCACAATTTACAAGTTGCTACTGCATTTCTCCATCACATTTATTAGCACGAATGATGAATACCTGCCTTTTTAGTCCCTCTGCATGTGGAAGGTGCCCCATATCTGTAAACAGTTCATCTGATCAACTCAGTTCCCCATTTTGACATTTTCAAGTAAGGTCTAGCATCCTGATTATCCTTCCAAGGCTGCAACGCTTATTAATACAGAACCCACTCCACTGAAGAGTGCCAAAGCATTTTATACACCCTCTGCTTTTCACAATGCCCGTTTTGTCCATGGTGCTAAAAATTTCTTGGCAAACTAAAGCTCCACCCAGACAAAGCTGTCTGATTGATTTTGTATTGAGAGAATTAGTGCAGATGCAAGCTGCTTTGGAGCTCACCAGCCCAAAGTTGCAAGTGAGCAGACAGCAGTCATTCCTAGATGGAGCATCTACCTGAATAATGGATTCACTGCAATACAATTTTGTGCTGGTTACATCTATGTTTCCTCCAGTCAGTCAGAGGCTGCTTTAACTGTACTCTGCTCTCCCCGCTGTAGTTGCAGAAAGCCATCTGTCAGATTCTCAGCCTTATTTCCCTTTTCCTGTCTTTCCCCAAAGTAGGAGCAAATGGGGCCAGATTCCAGCTGTATTTTTCATCCTCCAATTAGCAGGCTCCAATTCATCACTCTGAGTATCTCCTGGCATCAGTGCTGAGATTCCCTCCTCACGCCTGGTAAATCGGTCTTCATTTAAAACCCTCTCTCTTAGCCCTAAATGGAAATCAATTCTGCAAGTTTAGCAAATAGTTAATTACTCCACAAAGAGGATTGATTGGCCTTTGATCACCAGAAAGCTCTGTAGTGCTATTAGTCTCTTTCATCTGTGATTAAACCACAGAGAAAAAGAAACAAAAACTAAATTAGGCTTCTCCTGTTATCCTACAAATATTTAATGACGGGATAATCTCCTAAAGGTGCGATCAGGGGATATACATTCCACCAGGAAACGTCTCCCGCTCAACCTTGAACCCAAATTCTCTCCCTGCAAAGAGCCTGGCAACGAACTTTACAGAGGAACGGAGCTGAGCTCAAAGGGACGCTTTGTAGTACACACTCTTCTTGGCCTTTTCTTCTTTCCTCTTCTTATGTACGTTTTAATGCAGATAAAGATTTTCCCAATGGAGTCCTGACATGAATAATAATAATAATAAAGGCTTTCTTTAAATTCAGTTTTGGCTCTGCTGACTTTCTCAGCAGGACAAGACTGTGTCCCGTTGATTTGCAGCATTGTACAGAGCTGTTTCCCCAAATGATGGGATCCTCCCACTTCAGACAAATTTCAAATATTGCAGTCTCCCACTGCTAACCCACTCTAAAATTCAGTCCCAAAGTAAAGCATAAAGCTTTCTACACAGCCACCTATCCGCACTGCAGCAGAAGCCACGACAGGAAGGTCAGAGGATGGAAAGCAAGGATCGAGTTGCATTTCTCACGTTCCAGGCAAATTTAAGGTCTAGGAATCTTCCTTTTGTGACATTAATGCAAACCTCATTAGAGGGTGGCTGGCAGATCCCAAGTGGCTAGCACAGTCTGCGTGCGCTCCTCACCATTACTCACTGCAGCAGCAGCCACAGTAACGGTTATCAGATGCATTACAACCTCTCCAGAGGTCTCGGCAGCCAGGGCTAGGGCCCATGTTGTTAGCTGCTTTATCAACACGTACTCAGGAACTGTTCCTTCCCCAACACGGCCAGAATTTTAGGAGAACTGTGGAAACACACCTGCTTTCTCTAGCAAATTTTCATCAGCTGCAAATGGTGCTATTCCCAGCGTACGCTCCCGGATGCAGCAAGGCCAATCAAACCCAGCACCAGGCAAGGAAAGTTGCCTGAACTGCTGCAGCCTTTGCCTCTCTGGCTGGAGAGGGTAACCACCACAGCAGCCGGCCACCGGCCAGCTGGGGAAGCAAGTCCCTCAGAAGTCGGTGCACGATACCAATACAGTTGATGGGTGCATATAGCCAACTCGAAGTGAGTGTTTCTGCCATCAAGCATGTGATGCAGACTCTGTTCTGCAGGTCCACAGGAAAGAAAAGTATATAGGCACGTATCCAGAAGAAGGGTAGATTTCAGGATGTGTATCTTGCCGGGTAAAAGGTGACCTGATTAGGTACAAGATTGGGAAGCAGGAACGGAGCTGGTAAGGCTGCACTTCAAGAAGTTTCACAACTTGCTCTGAGAACTGAGAAAGTTATCATAACTTTTTTTAGCACTAAAATGTCATAATATTCTTCATGCAAGAGAAAAGAGGAGCCTCCTGACATGTTTTCAACTCTCGAATGGCAAAGAGTCCTTGAGGGGCCATGCCACGCATCAGGCAACAGCAGGCGTTAATTAGCCTAGATTTTCTATTGAATTGTTTTGTGTGTGTGTGTGCGCGCGCGTGCATATGTGTGTGTGTGTGTTTTTCTTTCCCTGGGTGTCTCATTTGCAGAATGTTCAATCATCCCCTCTCTCTTTCTGATTCTGCAGTCGTGTGTACTTCTGTGCGACTGTCGAGTCCTGACACCTGTCAAACAGTGCCACAGTAAATTGGACGTGTCAGCCCCAGTGTGCTGGTGCCAAGGTGTGAATTAGATAGAGTCTCTCACGGCTGTTCTTCTGACCTCTTTACTCCATTACTAGGACATCCCAAGGCACACCAAGCCTCAGGGTATCAAAAAACAAAACACAACAAAAAGAATCCCACAAACCCATTGCAACCATAGCTGGGTGCTTAAGGATTTAAAACAAGACCTCTCTTATCAAGGGAAGAATTTAAATAAACAGAATTTGTAAACACGCTGATTGCATTTGCAAAGCTGCTAGTAAACGGGCTTTGGATTTTTGTTTCATGTCATACCAGAAGGATCTAGGAGGCCAGAAAGAAAAGGGAAAGTGAGTGAGTAGTTAGTGGAGCTTTCAGACAAAAAGATGCATAGGTCACTCTGCACAAAGAAAAAAATTCATTTATATTGTGCCCATCACTGTAGATGTGGTTACCAGAAAAATCTGTGTAAACAAAACTCCCAAAACAATGCATATGACTGAAATCACCCCGATTGCAGTTCCTTACCTTGCACAGAGGTTGGGGGGTTTGTTTTGTTTTTTAAAACAACAGCTCCCAGAACAAAAGGGTGATTTGTGCAGCAGGCAGTTCTGGGGACCACCTATTGCACAGGGCTGTAGACACATATGGTGCTGCACAATAACAAATAAGAACAACAATAAAGAAAGCTGCACCCACTTTGCTCAGTACGGTGTTCTCAAAGTTACACAGTAAGAAGCAATTATCCCAAAGTGGCAATTTTATTTGAAAATAACATTTAAATTAAAATGGGCATTTCAGGGCCTCCTGCTGAAGAGTGACATGGGCTGTTCAGGGGCCCACTGTCACTTTGTCAGCTGTCACATGCTGCCTTCTGCTAAATGGGCGCAGTTTGCCTTTACCCTTTATCCAGACTCTTAAAAATGCCGCACGCATTTTATGAAGACCAACTAAGTGGAATTGCATCTCTGACAGCTGTTCCAGCTTGGATTCTGTGAAAGTGCTTTGCATACATCTATCTTTTCTACTAACAATTTGGATAGATAACAAAAGCTGAGGGGAGAGGGGTGAGTGGGCTGGGGACAGGGATGGAACAAAGAGCTGTCGTGCCCCAGTCACCTGTTAGCATCCAGCCCAGGGTAACACCAACTAAAGTGAATGACGTTTCATGAGAAGTCAGCTCAGTGGCTTTGGTTAAATGAATTTAGGTCTCATGATCCCTTGAAGTAGGTACGTGTGCCTCTTGCAAAACCCCACCACAGTCAAGAGTCCTTGTAGAGCTGTGGGGAAGAAACGATGCTGTTCTGGGCTAGGGCACCAAGAATTGCTGACCATCAGTACAGCGCTGACAGTGTGAGAGGGATGCAGGACTCCACTGGATTCCTTTACATTTGGTAAATTCCTTATAACTTGGTGATTTTCTGTATTCTCCCCCTTCCTCTTTTTAACCAACACCGTGATTATTAAAAATTGCCATCTACCAAAACCTGTCCTTCAATCAATACATAGCAATGCTGAACCTTTAATGCTGTAAGTTACCAGTTTTAACAGCTCTCACAACAACCCTTCTTGAGTTCAATGTTCCCCATAACCTAAAACACATTTTAAGTTTCAGACATTTACTGGTGCTCCTACAGACACATTCCACAGCAGACCCACATTTTCTCTAGTCTTCCTTTTGTTGCTGATATACCTGTAGTAACCATTTTGGTTGGCCATCACATCCCTTACCAGGTTCACCTCCAGGTGGGCTTTGGCTTTCCCAACCCCGTACCTGCAGGCTTAGATAGTATCCCTGTAATCCTTCTGGGTCTCCTGTCTAGAAAGAGGAGATCCCCAAAACTAACATAGCTCTCCTGAACCTCTCTTCTCTCCAGGACCTCATCCCATGGGACAAAGAAAAAAAATGTTCTGATGCAACTGGCAATTCCTACTGGCAAGGCAGAAGCAAGGCATAAATTCAACATAATGCCAATAACGTCTGAATTGATTCACCGGAATCACTAGATACATATACTAAGGACTTTGTAATTATAAAGAGTTAAATTGTTAAGTATTTGAATATATAAATAGTTTTAAATAAAACCTTGTTCATAAAAAAAACCCAGCAGATCAAAAAGCTGAATGCTTTGACAAGAACACTGCAATATGATGTATACCTATACAGTTACTATCACTCATTACTTGATATTAACAGTGCTGGTGAGCAACAGACTTGGGGTGCCTTTGTGCTAGCAAGGCACCATCAGCAAAAAACTCAAAACAAATGTACCAAAATGAAATGAAAGACCAAGCACACACGAAAGAAGCACTACTTCTCAACAGGGACTAGCAGAAGCCTTGGGGCAGCTAATTTCCCCTTTCCTTTCCAAGTGGTAGCGGTCCATTTGCTGTGCCTCCTACACCACAGAGCTGAAGCAACTGGTGGTCACCAAAACTGTTTTTTTGGAGGCTCAAGAAGAAGAAGAGTTTCCCACTAAGAAGGCCAGTGTCTTAGGTGAAAAGTGCTGCTCCGTTAGTCTTGCTGTGCCTTGATTCCCTGCTACAACATGAATGTATTTTCATGCTAGACTACATTACAAAGATTGTGAGGTTTTCACGTCTATGGTAATGAGGACCACTTCAGTACTTAGAGTAGACGGAACGTGTGCAGGAGATCTACTGATAGAAAGTAAATTCTAATTTCTTCCTGCTTTTATTGCTGATTAAAGTCAAGAAATGTCTGTAGTTTGCTCCACACTGTGTTGTGAGATCTCACATAATCACTGACAATAGTTTAAGGCATTATCTGATCTATGAAAGTACAGGTATTTAAAAAGAGGTAAAAGTCTTAAACCCAACATATTAAACATGAAAGGGGTGTCTGGTTTACTTGTTCAAAGTAAGGGATTTGCTCCCAGGAGTGACACATCTATTACTAATTAAACAATTAATTTATTATGCAGCACTTGCAGAAAACAACATATTTGAAGTCTGAAAACATCTGCTAAAGAATGGAAAATAATTTGGATACAAATAATTATCTTCAGGATTTTTCTTTACACTGGAATATGCTTAACACAATTCAAATGCTGTTTTCCCAGAGCTAAATAATAGTCACTGTGTCACTGGTAAGGCACAGGCAAAGCACAGCAATAACAGGTAGTCAGTTTTTCTAAACATGCCCGTTTCTGAATCGGTTTAGAGCATATGTAAAAAGTCTGTCTGCCTGTCTTTCAACTTGTTAGTCTGCAAGATGGGCCTTAACATAAGAGATTCTCTATCAAAAAGTCATACAACAAACTTGTCACTTGGCTCCCCAAAATCTTCGTATTGGGCAGGGAGGCAAGTATGTCTATCCTTTCCCAGCGACCAAACACCAACAGTGAAATCTGAGGCACATTAAAGTTAGAAGAGAAATTGTCAAGGTTTTAACCAAATGTTGCAGAGAAGAGCTCATTGTACTGAATACAATGGTGACGTTTATTTCTATATACAATCAATAGCTGTGCTGAGAGGTAGAAGTCCAGTTATTTCCTCAAAATATTAAGTGAAACGTTCTTGAGTTTCAGCTTCTGAGATGATCATGCAACTGGCATACACCCCATGCAGCACATTCTGTAGTAGCTCCCCATTCAGCTTCAGCTCCGAGGAAAGCTTGTCTATTGTGGTTTTCTCTGCCAAATCACCCAAACACTGGAATTCAGTCAGTTTTTCTTTTCTCCATCATCCATCATCCAAAATTCCTTGCAAGAAAACCCACTGCATGTTATATATATATATGTATGTGTATATACGTGTCATTGAACAGGAGGAAATGGATATTCTCAACCACAAACAAACTCAGTTACCTCTGCATTGAGAATTCAGAGGTCTGTCCCTCTATCTAAAGGTATAATTCAAAATGTTGTCCAATGTCTAGTCTATCCCATCAAGAACTCCACTTAGCTAGAGCAGAGGTCCTTATCTGCCCTGCAAAGTCTCTTTCACTACCAGCTTTCTCACATATTTTAACACCGAAGTCCCTACCTCAGACATCATCTTTTAGTCCAGCTTTTCTGTCATTATATTGAGATTTTTGTCTACGTTTGGCTTGCTTTCTCCATAACACCTCTAAAAATCTTCTACTGAACATCTTCATTGCTCAAATACTTGTCTAGACACCCGTTGTCTGTCACATACAGAGTGGAAACATTCTTTCTCTAGTCCTAACATCTTCATATTCCTCTGAGAGCTGGGACAAAGATAATCTTCCAAGTTTATCACTGTGACATTGCAACCGTCTACAGGTGCTTCCTTTTTTAGTGCATACATAATATATTTATCTCCCTCCTTTATGGCTCCTTATGATCTGTTCTCTACGACGTCTCTTTCAGTATCTAGAGGCTAATTCCGCCTTTGTACTCTCCTATCAGCCTCCATTACTATTTTTTTAAAGTGTCTTCAAGTTTTCTCCTGTGCAGCTTTTATAATTGGGCCTTCTCTAGCAATTCATAAAATAAATACACTAAATTTGTTTATTAAAGCTCCCCTTTTCCATGTTGGCTGCAGTTATGCTGATTGTGTATGGAGACCACTGCTGATCACACCACCCAACATCACCACAGTTTTTGTGTGTAGCACCTCTTGATTTTCTGGAACACTTACCACTTATCTCAGGCTTTACAAGTAAACCCCTTAGGCAGAGACTGTTTTTATCCCATTTGCATGGCACCAGGTGCAAAGGAGACTCCTACTCAGGGGCAGGGATCGAACTCCCAGAGCAGAAAGGAACCAATTACTGAAGAGACCAGCCATAGAGCTCCCTTGCTCCTGGCCACCTGGGTTCAGCTGCCCTACCACACCTTCCTCTGGGTTTCTGAGCCCACGAGCATAGTCACAGCAGGTGGCCCCGGGACTGGCTGGAGCAGACCTCACCCCGGCCTTCCCTGGGAACACACAAGACGGGATCGTGTGGCTTCCCCTGCTCAAGCCAACCCTTCGGGGTCCCCTGGTCTCCAAGAGCTCCCCTCAGCCATGGGCACTCAGAATAACGTGAGAGAGTAAAACAAAGGTAGAGAAGAAGGACTTTCATCACAGTGCCTTTACTCTTTAAATTAGAGAAAGTTGCAGATGTTTGTGGAACAAAAAATCCTTCAATACATTTGTTTACTCCTCAGCCTCACCTCCTCCACCCGCCACTGCAGGGTTTGTTGCCAGCTCTGCTGGCCACCTCTCCTGGCACAGCTGGACAGGGCGACGAACGCATTCCTACCACCAGAACAACCTTCCCTCTGAACTACAGCCTCTCTTCCTCCTGCAGCACGCCTCAACTGAGAAACAGCAAATCTGCACGGGCTGGAGAGAGCACCACCAGGAGAAGACAGTCAGATGGCCAAGTAGGTTCATCAGGAAAACAATCAGTGCAACAGGATCCGTGTTAACGTCCAAGATGTGCAGCACCAGACAGAAAGCCAAGATACTGACACAAACTGGAGTTCTCCTTTTGACCCAGTAGCATCCCATCCCATCTCAAATGATACTACTTACCCAGTAAATTAAGCTGTCTGAGGTTTAACAAGCAAACATGACAGTTCTCAGGAGCTTAGAGCACTGCGACACATCTTGCAAGAAAGGGGACTAGAGGAGGAAAATATGATGAAGCAATAAAATTAACTCTTAATTCATCACATTTCTTCCAGCTTCTAAAGATTGGGTATATGTTTTATGAGAAAACAAACTCAGGGTATGACAATGGCCAAAAGCAGCAGGCTTAAAGATAAACACACTGCAGCTTATTGAGCACATCAAAGCTCAATGAAGATGTAGGACAAAGCATGGCAAAAATACCATGCAGAATGTAGTGAACACATGAAAGAGATCAAGTAATATATAAATAAATCTCAGCAACTGAGAGGAGGGAAGGAAACATGGGTAGAAGCAGAGCTACATAAGCCCACGGAGGCGTTCGTAGAGCACACAAGTCCAATGAGTGCATTCTTGAGGAACAAAATGTAACTGTCAAGTGGTTTGAGGAGGGAAGCAAAACGGACAGGATGCCATAAAATTAAGTTACATTTCAGAGAAGGAAGGAGAACAACAAAACTTTCTTTCCCCTGGAGATATTTACCCTATCAATAACTCGGTAATAGTAGCGTATCATTGTCGGTTTGATCCTAGACAGCTCTGTACAGAACGGCATCGGCGCAGCTCTGCCCGTGGATGCTTGGACACACAATTATGTCAGATGTCCAGATGTGCTTGAGATCTGGAAACTTCCAAGAAGGGACGGGATGTGTGGGCACTCGCCTGGTTTCATGCATAGGCTTCGTATGTACCGCAAAGCTGCTTTATTGCAGCTGTATCACAGGAGGTAGCTTCAGTACTTTTGAATGTGATTAGAAAAAAAGATTGGAAAATGGGATCCTCATGTCCATTATGAGAAAAGTAGTGCTTGAAATAAAGTCCCAAATATGTTTTGTAGCTGCCTTAGATATAACCATTATTAGTGGCCTTAAGAGGTGCAAGAAATTTCTATAACCGAAAATGTAACAAAGGAACAGAGTACTTGGGGAGAACAGTAGAAAAATCAAGCCTTTTTTTTTTAAATGTATTTTAAAGGTATACGTTTCTTGCGATTTAAATTTACCACCAAACCTCCCAGCTTCTCCCCCAGTGTACCAATTCAGAACTACTTAGAAGGAAAAAAAGAAGAGAAAAAGGAAAATCATTAAACAACCCCCCAAAAAGAGAGCTCAATGAGGTCTCATTTCGTCGTAATGAGCTCCAATTTAACATGATCATTATTTCTGACATTAAAGGCCTGTGAATAGTGTCACATGCCCAGAAGCTATTTTTTTTTTACCCTCTAATGCCAGAAATAACAAGCTGCAGTTAAGGGACAGTGAATCAGGGTCTGTAAAATTACATTAAAATAGGAATTTCACTACTGATAGAATGACTCTTATCTAGGCAGCCCTTTCTGAAGGAGGTTTCTGAAGCGTATGGTTATTGGATATTGGGCTGGTACCTGCCATACCTCGCACAGCAACAGACTGGCTCTGCAAAAAGAAGAAAAACAGCAGAAGTCCTCCTGCCTTGGTGCAGAGCTGCCTTGAAGTGTCACAAGGTACAGCAGAGAACAGCCGTGTTAGGTTAGACCAAAGGCCCATCGAGCTCAGAAGCCACTCTGAAGGCAGCCAGTAGTAGATGCTTAGGAAAATAATTGTAAGAACAAAAGAAAAACTAGGTAATCCCTTTTTTTCCTAATAAGCATCTAGGTCCCAGCAACACAAAGGTTATGGATTCCTAATCTGCAGTGAATACTTTATCAAACTGTGAATTTATCAGGACAAAACAATTCAAATCCAAAAGACTGAAAAGAGCTCCCAAATTCCTGAGTTTGTTGATCTTCACTGTATTTTTTTAATTCCTACCCTATCATTGTTGAAAAAGGTAACAAGAACCTGAAGAGGCAACAGAGAGGTGGCCATCCTATGGCTATACATGATGGTGTGAAAATATTCCTGTATTGGTCTGTCTTTCTTCCCTGATAGTTCCTAACATTTTCAGCACTTTGCTCCTTGACTTTTTTTTTTTCTTTTTTTTACTTCTGTTATTATGAATTTATGTTTAATTGCCAAAGCCTATGCTTTTTCCTTTACTTTAAATATGACTCTCATATTTTCATCTTTTCTCCACACACACCCCACATCCCTCCCCCCCCCGACTTTTTGGGGGGAATCTAATACATTCTACCACTCACTTCACACCCACGAGCTTATCAATTTCTTTAGAGCAGTGCGATAGGTTTGTGATGATTAACTTCTATTAACAAAAGCTGGGCTGATTCTTCTCCATCATGTCAAACTTATTTGTGTGTCTGCAAATGCCATTTGTGACATCCCTATTTTTCCACAACAGAAATAAAGTTTACTGCTCTGAAATTCCTTACATCACCCTAGAGCCTTTTTAAAGACCTGTAATCCCAATCAATCCCTCCAGGGCTGGGCCAATTTAAACCACAGGTTACACAATACAGTAATTTGGCTTTTTTGAATTTTAGTTCATTAACTCTTGGCATCTTGTCCTGACAATTTTTTGCAGTTGTTTTTATTGATTTGTTTTAAAACCGTCTTCTGACATTTTAATTTAAGACAGTTTTTCATACCTGTTCCCACTAAAAATAAAAGCTTCTAATGCGGTAACCACTCAAAGCTCTCCCACCACACACAGTGCAGAGATCATAGCGAGCTGCTCTGCCAGCGCTTTGGGTTTGACAACTGCTCATTTTATAGTTCAGTCTTCAGTCATGTAGCACCCCTTCAGACTTCCTGGCAACCTTTGTAATGCTGATGTATTTGAGCAAGTATTCAGTGTTACCTTCGATGTTTTCAGCAATTTGTTCCTCAAACATGTTGTTTTGGGCGAGACATGACAACACTTGTGTTATTATGATTTTAATTGCCAAAGCTTATGTTTTTTCCTTCTTTTCTTTTTCTTTAAATATGACTCCCGCTTTTGTGCATTTTATTTCAACAATTTCCTTTACTCCAATATTGTGTATTTCAATTGCCACTGTTCCACTGAAAACATTTTCACCTTCTGGATGTTTCTTTTCCAAAACAAAAGACTAAAAAAAAACCACAAAAAAACAACCAACAAACAAACCACCTCATTTTGAATAGTTTTCCTTCCAAAGTTAGACTTTACCGCAGTCAGTTTTTCATGGCTTTTTTCTCACAAAATTGCTGTGCAATAGGTACCACCTGTACTATGTCCTCTGCACTGAAGAAAACAAAAATAATCAGAAGTGGTCTCTCCTTTCTGGGGTTCTCTCTAAGATGCTGTGTCAAACAGAAGCCATTTAGATTATCTAAAAAATGTAGCCCCTGCAACAGTCCATTTCACAGCTGTTATGTATGCAGTCATGTCCTTTACACCATGCGTCTACAACTCAGCAACCACTAGTTTGGCACGAATTGCTACCCGCAGGGACTCTTGTTAACTGCACTTACTGCTAGTTACATTTTTGCTTTAGTTAATTCTACTATTTCATCTATGTGTAGCTTTATCAGCATGCCTTACTCCATCATTCCTACTTAATTCATACCCTTGGGAAAAAAAAAAAGTGTTTACTGATTATCTTCCTCCTATCCAGTTTCTGAGGTCTGTTCTGACAATGATTCGAAGGCAATACTGCAGAACACTCGCCTCCATGTTTAGGTGTCCAGCACTCGTGTGATTATTTTATTACGTTTAAAAGGAGTTGGTAAAGATTCTATAGGGTATGTCTCATCTCCTTGGAGCCCTTTTAAATCTGAGTTATATGGGGTAAGAAATGAAGGCTCTCTTGGCTGTTGGTCTTGTTGGGGGTAACAGCACCAAGAGTCACTTCCAGCAGCACCAGCTTAACCTACGCCCGCCGGTGCCGGGAGCTGCTGGGTGAATCAATAAGGTCCTCATAGAGAAGCCCTATGGTCAGCGGTGGAAGTGAGGGATGAACCAGCACGGCAGTCCAAAAGAATCTTTTCTCAAAGGAACGGACACGGTCTTAGAAAACACAGGTTGCCTAAGAGTAGGAATAATCTCCTTCTGAAGGGGGCGAGAAGCCTCAGGCTGGGGCACAGCCCTGGGGAGCGAGGGGATGAGAGACGCCAGCGCCAGAGGAGCACTTCAAGCACACACTCCGAGGTCAGGGTTGGAAGAACATTTATCTCAAACATTCAATACCATGACAAACTCTGCAAATTTTAAAGCCCTGTCTTTTAGGGGTTTTGTTTTAAGAAGCTTACTGGTTTGCCGCAAGTAACCTCCCACTTTCTGCCATCTAATGCTTTCCAAACTGATTTCATAAACTCTGAAACATATTTTCATAAAGGTGCCAAGGGCTGATTAGTTTATTTAGGTGTACGGACAAGCTGTAATGCACTGAGGCGGTCAATGTGATGTAAAGGGAAGCTCAACTACAGACGCACTTTGGGAAGATTTGATCAATTTTTCTTCCTTATATCAAATCAAACACGATGGCAAATTTCCACACACGAAGTATAGATTCAAACATTAGGGCATGGTTCCAGAATTGGACAAAGACTCCAGCTGATCACAGCTGTCATCTCACATTCCATGTGAAATATTTAGTGTTACAAGACGACAGGTTTGGTTTTTTTAAGAAGACAAAGACACATATGCATCCTCAGAAAACATACTTGCTTGCATGCACCACATATGAATCAGCTGTGTTCAGTGGTATTCATTTCATTTTATGATCTCTGGTACATGGAGGCCTTGCTTATGTAAACCGGAGATGTACAGATTATTTTGGAGGGTATTTTTGTATGAGACACATGCAGGTAAGGTGAGATCCAACTGAAACAAAGAAATTCTCAAATTAATGAATGACCCCAGCTCTCTTTCATGTGCTTTTATAAGAAAAGCACATTGCACACAAGCACACGCATGTGGATAATGATTGTGTATGTGTGTGTGCGCGCAAGTCAATACCAGGTCTGGATATGAAGGTGTATGCTTAATTGTGAATATGTAATTCGGCATGCACAAGACAGAGTGAGAAGAGGCGAAAAGAAATGCAGGTTGATGTGCGTCTGTGAAACTCAGGGTAAGTGCAAGGCTGAAGGGGCTTTCAAGGAAAAAGGACCCAATTTGTATCTTCATCGATAATTGGTTTGTTTGTGTGGAGCGAGCAGGCGGCTCAGGCGGAAAAGGCAGTGGAAGAAAGTGATGGAGTGAAACAGCAAGGGCTGCGATTCCCTGCCTGATGAGTTGGAGAGAAATTGTTAGTAACTGAGGTAGGTCCCCGAGGGGTTCATTAAGTGACTGGCCCTTCACAGTACCCTGCCACATCTGACCTGGAAACATTAACATGAGGCCAGTGTTACAACACTCAAGCACGAGCGTGTGTGAGAAGCAAGGAGCACATGCCAGCGAGCAAGCGTGCGCCTGCGTGCATGTGAGCGCCTGTGAGAGCTGAAGCCCTGTGCCACATTGCATGTGTCTGCCCTGCATGTGAAAATACCCGCCTTCTGCTCGCAGGGGGCTGCGCTCCCCAAGCATTTGTGGGCAAACCTGTCCCTGCTGCTGCGGGAGGAACTGGTCTGGCACTTACAAGGGCACTGCGCAGCCGAGACAGGACGTTAAACCATAGAGGGACAACGTCAGAGCCCCACAGTAAAGGGCAATGATGACCGAAGAAGACAGGCAACAGAAAACTACGTTCTGCAAGAGGTAACGAATATTTGCCACTGAGACCAGGACAGGCAGGTAAAGGAGGAGTAGGGAAAACCAAAAGAAAGAAAGAAGGGAAGGTTAGTGAATTGCCCCATGTTTTTGTCATTTCAAATCTGAGTACTTAAAAAAACACCTAAGAGGCTATACCTGGAATACAGGTTTAGACATATAGCTAAAAGGTGGCATATCATCCATCTAACAGAGTTATTCAGAAGAAACAAATGTTCAAATCTGCATTGATGATCTGAGTTTGTCATGAACAGCGTTTGCACTGGCCGATGGGAGAAGTGACAGGGGGAAGAGCATCAGGGGAATACAACATACCTGCCTCAATCACAGGTCACACTATACATGAGAAGGGAACAAAGAGACATCCCCAGAGCACTCAGTTTAACCTGTATTAACGAAATGATTCCTACAAATAAGACCAAGTCACCTCTCCAAAACACATCCTCCTTATGCATATAACTATCTCAGTCCTAAAATCCAAGTCTTTTCACATCCTTCATGTACCTCCACTGGAATATAATCACAGGATTTTAAGCATTACCATTCAATCAAAAAGTATTTTAAAAGGCTTAACAGAAACTTAAAAGACAAAAGTAAAAAAAAACCCAGCTACAGATACTCAAAGGCTGAGTGACTAAAGGAAAATATACTGGAAAGATAGAAGCAAAGTATTCTAGTGAAGAGATAGGGGGCAGGGGGAAGATCTGGAATATAATTTAAAAGCTGGCAGAGGAGAACTCTGTCACATTAAAAGTTACAAGACTCTCTAGGATGGACAACGCTGGCACTCTGATATTTCACAATCAGACTTCTGAAAACTGAAGCGGTGAGGGCATGGGGGCTAAACAAAATGTATACGAGGGAGGCGGAGCGGTGACTTGCAGGTTATCGAACAGCAGAACAGTCAGCAATGTTAAAAAGTGAACTGAAATAAGGCACAAAAATTGCATGAAGGAAACGTATCTGTACTTCTCCAACGGTGCTTATCAGGATGTGGTCAATTATTCATAGCCAGGCCAAAGAAAAGATTGGGGTCTAAATGTAGGCAGGTTGAGTATGCAGTCCCAGTTTTGAGAACTTGTGAACAAGTCTGTAGGTAAAAGCATTTGCCTTCGCCTTTTCAAATCTTCTCTTCAGGGCATGAGTCGTGGCTACCTCTGCGCTTGCACAAGACATGAACAACATGGAACCTCCACACCTGGCAAGTCCTGCGGGCACTATAGGGTCTGCTGCCATGCCCAAACGTCATTTGAGAATCACTTAGCTAGAGAACTCTACGCTATTTTATTGTTCATTTATTGATTCACAACATTCCATTCATATGGGCAGATTCTGACTTCTGCAGTCCTTCAAATGTGCTTTAGTTTTTATCAGGAATAAAAAAACCCCGACACAGTACCCACACATAAGCTTCTTCCATGAGCCCCTGGATAAATGGCCCCAATCTGCACAAACTGAAACCAATACGAGTGACGTGCACCCCGCTCGGTATGCAGATGTATCTGTAAATACAGAGGACCTGGGCAACAATGCACTTTGTAACTCTTACTTTGTCCGTGAGAGCAAAAGATTCCCATGGGGCAGAACCACCTGTTCTGGCCTCAGCCCAATAGTCTTCTAATTTAAGCCTGTGCCAGGTCCAATAATATTTCCCTCAATTAACTTGCTTTTACATTGCAAAAATCAAAAAGCAGCAAACACTGCTTCAGGAAAGCACTCCTAACAAACAGCTTTTATTGTTTATGTATGACCTCTCTTCATCTACTCCGAGCTAAGCTTTCTGTAAGCACTGTCAATGGACTGCTCTGCACCAGTAAACAATTTACTAAAAGATACAGATCAGGAGAAGTAGGACTTGGTAATCATATATTAGTATTTTTTAAAATAAAAACTGACTCCAAGTTTTTTAGTCAATTAAACGCATACAGCACATCATGTATGTGATGTAATGACAGCTCAAGACTAGAAATGCTTTTGATGCATTATTAACCATAAAAAAGGCATTAAATACCAAGCTTGAATGCCATAGGGATGCATATTTCAATAGAAATTATTTTTCAATATATGCTTAAAGTTTATTTTGGTAAACAGATGACTGTGGGCTGTCACAGATGGAGACAGATTTATGTTTAGTTGGAGTCTTTTTGAAGTGAAGGGAAATAGCTGGACTTGTTGAACACACGGAAGGAACATAAGTCTTTCTCCCAGCTAAGAGGAGGTTAAGTCATAGCTTGGAAGGTGCCCCAGTTTGGAATATTAATTTCAGCGTGACAGTTGGGAATACCAGAATACCACCAGGTAAATAAAGTAAAAAAAAAAAAAAAAAAAAAAAAAAAAAAGAGAGAGAAGAAAAGAAAAGAAAAAAAGTCTCCAAGCAGGAAGCAACGCTAGAGAAACACAGAATTTCACTATGTGATCTGCAGGTGTTATAGCCATGCATTCATTTTCTGAATCTGCAAACAGAAGCCAGGCCAAAGTTCCAAAGTACTGTAAGTGAAACTAATCCTGTTGCTCGAACATCCAATAATGCCTGGCAGAAACATGGAGTTTTTCACCCAGTATTGTATTACCAGCATTACAACCACCTATCACCACGTAAAAACACCCAAACCAAAACCAGCCACGCTTCCACCCCACACACCCCCAAAAAGGCAGGCAGCTGCAGAGGAAGCCCGACAGTAAATTTCTGCTCTTGGTTCATGCGAATTCTTGACTCCAGTTTGCCGAACCGGAACAGCTGAAGAAGAACCTGATGGAGGACACCCAATGCCCCCCGCTACTGTTGTGCATCACTCTCCCCTCACTGCACAGTATGCTCTTCAGATCAGACGTCCAGGCTGAAGGATCTGCTATCTTCCAGTTTAGGAGGATTCTAAAATTTCAGTATAACAGTGGTAGAAATTTCTTCATCTAATTTCTTCTAGAAATTACTTCACCTGCTTCCTTCTATAGATGTCTATATAAGTATACATATATTACCATAACCAATTTCAGCTTGGTATTGGGGTTCAGTTCTGCAAACATTATACCCAACGCCTATTGATTTTGCAGGGACATTATGAAAGTGAGGTCTGCAAGATCAACCCCTTCATGTTTAGATCTTCAAACATTTGTAGACTGTTATCAAGACTTCTTGTACTCATCTCTTTGCCAAGCTACACATATTTAGCTCTTTTAATCTTTTCTCATAAATCAATCCTCTCAGCCCCTTAATCCTTTTTGTTGCTCTTCTCTAATCTCCTCCTGGTTTGTCAATACCTTTCAGTACTGCGGTGTCCGGAACGGAACTCAATACTCCAAGTGCTGCTGCACCACGCGAGCAGGGGGAGCCCGATGCTCCTAGCCCTGCCATGGGAGGATGCTCCAAACCAGTTGGTTTTGCTGATGTCTCACACAGCAAACTACGAGCATGGGATTCCCACACTGCAATCCACTGCCTGCCTCCAGGGGAAGATTTGGCCTCAGTCATTCCCCGCTCCAGAGAGGCTTCTGCATCCCCCACGCCTCCTCTCGAGCTGCACTACTACGGGAAGACGCACCATTCCATCCAGCATGGGACTGCCTGCTCCTTTTATACCTTCCTACTGCACCCAGCCTTTGGTTCACACAGAACAAGCCTCAACGGCAAAATCATCTAAACAGCTTTAACTTTTACATACTTTTACCTCACTCCGCCTTCTCCTATTGCTCTCAGCTAGATTCAAAATAAACAAAAGAAAAATTTTACCATTTCAGTACCCACTCTACAGTCAATGGAAAGGTATTGGAGAAGCTTCCAGAACAAATTCTTCCACTGTGAAGCAATTTTCTCCTTAATGACACACTGACTCCATTGCTTTGTAGCCCATAGTGGAAACGGGTATTTCTCACTGCACCCCAAGACGGGTGCTTCTACTTTGATTTCTCACATGCGGAAGCAGCAGAATACAGGCAGCCGCTCCCAAGCCCTGGTTTTAATGCAGAACTGTGGATTTAGGTGCAAAGCACACCTGGTCCGTCCCATGATGGAGTCAAAGCTGCACCGACCCCCCTGCGACCACTCAGAATCATAAACCAGTGTTAGATCCATGAGAAAGAGCGCCCCGTAGAAACGCTAATAATTATTTTAGGCCTACAAGGCCTTCTCCCATTGTACAGACATGGTGAGATGGCAGTTCTGGGCTGGGAGGTGTGTAAACCGTTGGGTGTTTCCATACACACTCATACACACACCCCCCCACCCTTTTTTTTTTTTGATCAAATGCCGCTTCACCATTTCACTACCAAAGAGTGCTGGAGAAAAAGAAAAATACAGGTTAAGTTGCCTTTAATCTTTAATTCATATACAAGAACATATTGCATGTGGTAAAGTATAAAGGAAGATCCAAAGTCAGCGGGTTATGCAGACTCTGCCAGACCTTCACTTTCAAAGAGACACAGCCTGGGGAATTACAGAAATGGCCTTCCATTGCCCTCTTAGTTTCTTTTTATGGCAAAATGCTTTGCTTTTATCAATTCCTCCCCCTTCTATGAGTCCCAAAGGCTTAGGCAAAACAAAAGGCAGATGCGCAAAATGCACCCTTCTCCTCTGAATGGAGTGGGAGACTCACTCTGCAGGAAAGCAACGGACAGATGGAAAATGCTCTCTCGAAAAGTAAAAGCCAGTAAGCGGGGACAATCTTTCTGCCTGGGTGAAGGAATTTGGCCTCGGCCAAAAAAAAAAAAAAAGAAGAAGGAAAAAAAAGGGGGGCTGCTCTTTTCAAGCCCCTGTAGGCACTGCTGCATTAAACTGTGTCAGGCTGGAACAGACAGAGGAATACGAGCCTATTGTTGGAGATAACCATCAAAAATAGAAGCAAAGAGAAACTGATCCAGCAGCGGGATTCTTACAGGGAAAGGACACTAAACCAAGGGCCAGCTTCAGTTGTGGCAATTGGTGCATTTACAGCAGGGCTCACACCAGGCCCAGGGAGGATGGGGAGTAACCTCAGCAGCAGCTTCCCAACGACGGCCGCAGCAGCCACAGTCCTGCCGGCACGCGTGTAAACCAGGGAAGGAGCCGCAGCCCTGCAGCAGCCCCAGCCGGGGGGCACTGCTCCCGTTCCATGCCCCCCACAGCGGGAAGGGACAGCGGGACAAACCCACGCTGACCAGGGTCCCTTATCCTGGAGTAACCACTGTGTCGGGTCTAGGCACTGCTGCCCAGCGGGCGTACAGCCACGATGGACAGAGCAAGCCAGCAGTGTCTTTGGCAAAACGCTGCTCCTTCTGATAACAGAGTTTTTCTGTGCGAGAGATCTTACAAAGGCTGTATTTGGGGGCGAAATGCACACAAAAAAAAGGGGTCTCAACATAGAAACAAAACTTTCAACGATTTCTAGAGCAAGTATTTCGGTTTTAAATTTCAGCTTTCTTTTTCCCTTTAACTTCTTTCAGTAGAAAATATTACAATCTAAATTAAATATGTTAACTTGTTTTCCAACAAAGACAGATTTTATTTATACTGAAATGAACATTTGTTTTGTGCCAATACAAAACAAAGACAAATCTTTAACAGCTGTTTTCACCTGATTAATTCTAGTGCAAAATTCAATTAAACCTAAAGATTCTTGCAGACTTTTTAAAAATTGAGACCAAGCTGAATGTTGGGGCAGGGGGCTGAAAGCCTTTGGCTGTATTTATTGTACGTTTCCAGTTTGGGTTTGGTTTTTTGTTTTGTTTAGATTTGAAGAAATCACTGTGACTGCTTTTAGACTGAAAATTGAAAGAATGAAAATAGGTAGGATATTCATACCTAAAATATTTATTTCAAAATAAAATGGCTATATTTTGCCAGTGCAGACTAGCAGAGGTTAGCCACTTGGCTTTCTTCAAAATTATGTTGGATTATTTCTCAGAACAGTGGCAACCAAGGACATGGAAAGCACACAAGTGAGATTAGCCAGCATCTCAGTCTGGAAACTCAATTTTTTACACTGAGCCATGTTTTAGATACTACACTAACTTATATTTTTTTAGCACTGAAAAAAAAAAAATGCCCAGAAATTACTTAATTACCAAACAGCAGCACTGGAGCAAAATCAAAGCAATGACAACAATTCACACAAGCAAATCCAGAATCTGGGGGACACGTGCTGTGCGGCCCCTGGTCCCGGGGACATGCCCCCAGCTGCTGGTTTGTGCTTTCTAAACCCTGCTTTTCCGTATACGCAATTATTCAGGCAAAGATTCAGTGCTATCATTAATTCCAGAGTATTTCTGTAGAAGCCTCAAAATAGATTGTAAGAACAGCTCTGCGTTGCACACTACATTAGGAGTGTTTTTCTCCACGAGCAACTAGATGGTGAAAAAAACCCCAGAAAAATGGCTCTTGTGGGTCAGAGCAGAGGTCAGTGGAGCCCTGTGTCCTGCCAGCTGACAAATAAGTTGTCATTTTCCCCCCTATATTTTCCTTTCTTTGTTACACAGCTGTCACAAACACCGCTTTGTTTTAGAGCATAAGGAAAATTTTGCTGTGACAACCTACGGCTCCAAATCCTGCCGTGGTGAACAGAAAGCCCCGTCTGCTCAGCGATCCCCGACCCAGCCCCAGCACGCTCGCATGCAGGCTAACGATGCCGGGCAGCGCGAGCCACGGCGTGTCTGGATGCTTGCATCCATCTCAGCAGAAACAAAGGACCGGTGCTGGCTGGGGACCGGTGCCACCCCTGAGGTGTGACACAGCCCCCGTGCCCGGGCTGGATGGGAGCATTGCCCTCGCGGCCCGTTATAAGCATTTACTGCCCCAGTTGCAACGCACGATGTCAGCGACGCAGCAAGAGGGGCCACTATTATCAGGCCAATTTCATGTGAAGTTCTTTTAGAATCGAACAAAATTCAACTGTTGCAAAATGAAATTAAGATTTTAGGCATGCCTTTTTTTTTTTTTTTAGACTGCCAGATGCTCTTACTCATATAATTTTTGATGGCAGAGAATGAAAAATCTGTAATTGGCAGAGAAAGACATATAAACCGATTAAGAAACAACCAAAATTTTCCTGCCTGCCACCTTTCAATCTTAACATGTCACTAACTCACACACGAAGACCTGAATAAAGATCAAATCTGTAATAATTTACTGAAAATCAGATGCTTGCACAGTATGACTGAAGTACTAGCTACATGCTAATTCAGCTCAAAACAACTAAAACTGCAGTGTTAGCTCATGGTAACAACTAGCATGTTGAGTTTCCTGCAAGGAGGAATGTTTAAACACTGGACTAAATTTGCACACAAAACCTGAAGCCTCGTCGGTGTAAGTTCATATACGATGCATCAATCTATTGTGTAGACTCAGTCTAAATTGGAAATCTTCTCAGCTGCCATTAATCATCATGTTAGATTGCCACTCCTTGAAAGCCTTCTTTTACCAATACATGATGCTTGCAATCCTGGAGTAACAAGCCTGGCTATCATCTACGAGGAGCTGCCTAAAGCAAGGAGAAACACTTGGCATCCTCGCTGCAAGCTACTTCACATTAAGTAATTTGCTAAACTGTGGGAAAAGTCTATTTTAAATGTTGGTTTCTGCTTTTTACAAACATAACCCATGGTCATAGGTCAGCACACAAGTTTCCCATTAAGATCTATTTATACCCTGGACTTAGTCTGTTTACAAGTTACATTGGTGAGATCTACGTATGGAGTAATCATCACACTCCTGGTCTAATACTTGCCACTCAGGGCCCCGTACAGGAAAGCAGTTGAACAAATGTTTAAGCACGTGCTGAATTTTGCACGTACACTAAATTCTTCCTGATGAGTCCAAAGGTAAGCACACACTTAAGTGCCTTCTTGAACATGAATGTTTTCCTGAGCTGGTCCTGCTTTACAAACAGCTCCTGAGCCTGCTGGCACTGCCGTGTCACTCAGGAATTTCTGGCACTGCTGGCACTTGGGAGTTTCACCCAAGTCTGTGACACGACATGAGCAATGTCTTGCTGCGCCTGGGTGCGAGCGCTGGCGGAACACGGGGCCTCGAGTGAATGGCGAAAGGCACCAAGAATTAATGGTAACCCAGGATGAGCACCACTCTTGTCAGTTTTCCAGTCGCATGGTACGACTGTTAGGCTGTACTCCTACCATTTCCTTCAAATAACTTACAAAAACAAGCAAATACAGAAGTGGGACTTCTAGCAAGTCACGTCTGGAAAATAAGGGTGAGAAAAAATCCCACCAAACCAACACGCCAAAGCCCAAATCCTGCCCCCAACTTTGGGTGGCAAACATCACCGGGGAAGGAACGGGCAGAAAATGTCTCCACAGTGCTCCTCGGGCAGCGCCAGGGCACAGCAGGCTCAGCCCGCTCCTACCTGGCACCGAGCAAACACATCCTGGTCAGCGTCTGCCTGTGCTCACCACTCTCACCTGCAGTCAGTACTTGGTTTTTGCTTGTTCTGGACACCAGGAGGTAACTTAAGCCACAAATAAATGTCCAGATTTACCACGGCTAGTCTAACATTTTGCTCAGCTCCACTGTCTTTCTACATTGCTGTTCTGCTTATAAGCGTCATTCCGACACAAACTCATCATAGCAAACCACTAAGAACGAGCCAGCACATACACATACCATTAATTTAGCTAATGAAACAGTAATGCAAACATTTTTTCATTAAAAAAAAGTACCTCCGGTAACAGTGCAAGAGTGAATGGAGCAGAGAACAGCTTCTACCCAGAGCACAAGGGCAGGACACTGATGGTACTGGAAAGCATCACTCTTGCACAGTGACCTGTTCTTGAAGTCAGTTTTGTATAGAAAACCGGTATTTTGACACGCTTTATTTTAAAAGAGATTCTAAACTGCTACTTATATTTACAAATGTAAGATATTGACAGGTTTCATATGTACGTATGATTAATAAAACATAAGATGCTGCCTCTATCCTTAAATGTTTCCATTTCTGAAAGTCTGGAGAACAGCTAGTTTAAACAATGTATGTATTCTGGATAACATTTCTTCGCAAATGTTCCCTCTTCCACTGTGATACCCATTAAAAAGTGTAAAACAATCCATGCTAATAAGAATCAGCAGGGAAAAAAAATTCTAAGCACAAGTGCTTAAATAAATTATCATCTTTGTAACTCTGCCATAAATCCCCCAGTTGGGATATGATGATTTAGCATTTGCTGTGCTGGCACAAATCCAAATGCCTTGGGTTTCTTAATGGATAAAATATTGCCTTTTCACCTTTCTGACCTTACTTCAACTTCAGTCTGAGGTGACATGAGTCTCCTGGTCTCTGCTCAGCCCTTGATGGACAGCAGCAGACAAAATGCAGGAGAGCTTGCCGCCTGCCCGCAGCCCTTGGAGCTGGGGGCGGCTGGGCAGAGCAGCGAGCTGCCTCCTGCCAGCACCTGGGCCCCGACGGAGGAGCACTCGTGCGCATTTCCTCATCTCACGAGCAAGGCTCCGGCTCCAAGCATAGGCAAATAGAAAAGACGCAAACAAATCCCCTACAGCCTCTAAGGAGAATATACTAAACCCAGAAGGAAGAAAAACAGAGAATGCCCGCCAAAACAACCAGCAAAGACCCAAACAGGAAGGGTCACATATGAGCCAGGGCTTGTTTTCTCTTGTTGGAAAGAAGCACTTGCTACTCACTTCAGAGAGCACAGTGCTGCCATCCAAGGTGAACACTTACACAGGTTATTCTTATTAAAAATGCAAGCATTTGCTGTATTCGCTCAGGGTTAATGCCATGGGGGAAGCGGCAGAGGAGTGAAGGAGCAGGGGAGGAGAAGCGGAGGACCAAGCCCTCGGTGCTCCAGCTAACAAACCAGACCAGCATCACCTCTGTGGTCCCGCTTCTGTGGCGGAATCCTAAAAACCACCCCAGGACCTGGACTGCCTTTGTTGGTCTGACAGACAGAGTTTCTTCCAGTCATTAAATATTGAAAAGTGCATTGTCTAGGATAAGACTTCCCTGCATGAGTTTACTAAGTTACTTTTCAGGAATACTGCGCCAGATACATAAAAGCCTTGTCCACTCCACTCACTGCTTTTTCTTCAACATTTTAAATACCACCCGGCTTTTCAAAAGGTGATTTCAAGGCCATTTAATTGAGGAAGTCAATTCCTCAGCTAAACCATTTTTATTAGAACATTTAAGGAGTAAATCCTGTAGCGCTTACATTTATCTGGTTTATCTAGTTTCCAGGGACTGAGGGAAATCTCATTTTAGGGGTTTGGTTGACTTCTCTCCCAGCTGAAATGACAAGTCTCAATGTCTCTACAAACCACACAACTAACTCGAGACCCCTTTTACCAGGCATCATTCAGTTTCTACTTTGCAACACAATCAGTAACTTCCAATTAAGTAAACCTACATTTCTCCTCAGCATAACGTCAGGTACCTACTTCACGGCTTCCAAATGAACATGGACAGCAAGTCCCAGCTGGCTGTCACTGCAGTGCCCATCGGTCCCGGGCAGCCTGCTTTGGGGGGGTAAGAGGAGGCACGTGACAAATGGCACAACTCTGCCTGCAATCTGGCTGCTTCAATTAATCATATTTCAGCCTCTGCACTGAATATGCATGTCAGGGGAGGTCACTGCTAACCTCTGCACATGATTACTGTATATAAACTTGCTTTGAACACTTATGTTTTGGATACATGTTAGAAGCTTGTGAGTACACAACGTGCCAAAAAAAAAAATTGTTGAGGAATAAATACTTGGAAGAAAACATGTTATTACACCAAGACAGAGAACTAGCGCAGTACCTTCCAGGCTCAGCACCGCAGTCCCAAGCAGGCAAAATCCCTATCAACACCGAAGCACAGGACCACCAAAGCAGTCGCAAAGGGAATATGAATGTGACTATTAGAGATGTCTCTTTGTGTTACCACCTTCTCTCCATCATAACTGCACCCGCAAATAATATGCTCTTGGTCACGACTCCCTTACCTCGGATGCTCTTCCTAATTCTGGTTATACATTGAGCTACAGCTAAACACAGTGCCAAAATAATATACCAGTGTGCACGTGTCTGGGGCACTGGCCAGTGTGACCGCACAGAGGTTTTGCTCACCCTCAGTGCCTGTGGCACCTTCTGCGCCGTGCTGCCCTGTGCCCTGCGGAGACTTTGAACTTCCCGGTGGGAGGATGGAAGCACCGCTCTCCTCTGGTCACAACTTTGCCGACACGTCCCAACAGGCGCTGGCAGCAGCTGGCACATGCCATGAGAGGATTGACCCCAAGGCCGCACTGAGGGGTGCAATGAAAGTTGTTTGTGAGAACACAAAGCGCCTGAACTGGGGGTCGGAAAGGCTGCGCACACCAAGGCAGGGGAAGGACCGCTGCAGCTGGAGTGCGGAGCTGGCCAGGGAGGCCACGGGACACTGCTGCACTTCGTCCGTCCCACGGGGACGGGCTTTGTCTCCTGTGGCCGACGGGCACCCACTGCCTCTGCCTGCCACCCCCCCCACCTGACCCAGGGTCGGAGGCACACATGCTGGCCTTGAACTCTCCGTCTGTCTCTCTGCTGTCTCCCTGCCATATTAATTACCATTCTCCTCTGCCAGGGCCAGAAAACAACCTTCACTGCATTAGTGCTAATTAAGAAGAGTGAGCTTCCTATTCTGGCTGCTTAAATCACACTCCTCTACTCATTCAGAGCAGAAAGGAGTGCTGACAATCTTATTAAAAGCAGAAGGAAACACCTTGGTTGTGCTTCGAGCTGGCAAATGAGGCTGGCCAGCCTCTGTCCTTCCGCAGGGACAGCAAAGCTGCAGGTGTCAGCCGAGGAACAGAAGGGGAGGGCAAGAGGAACCGCACATTTCTTGGGACTTGGAGACCTGTATCTCAGGGAGAGGTGGGGAGAGCATCCTGCGTTGAAAACATTTATATTTGAAAGCAGAACACCCGAAATGTGTATATTTAAAACACAGCCCTGCCTGCAGCGTGGCAGCATAACTCTCCGTTAAAACGTGGACCCAGAGCAGCCCCAGAGGATGGCTTTCCAGAGACACCAGTATTTGGAAAACACTGATTCTGATTCACTGATTCAGTACCAGAGCAAGATTTTTATTTGTTTGAGCCATGTAAACAGATAATAAAGTCAGTAACAAGGTACCATCACTTCCCACCAAGCCTGTGAAGGGGAGTCTTCTTCTTGGACATTGTGCCCGTTATCCCGCTCATGCCCTTTAACCTCTACAAACTCACCTGTGCATTTTTCAGTCTAACACATAAAAATTGCTTCGTCTCTTGAAAAGTGATCTTCTTGGTTAATGTCCTTGCTGGTTTTAATTACAGTGTAATAACAGACCGGATTAGATTACAATGGGGAGGGGACATCATGAAGACAAGAGTCCAATACTGCAGATAAATTGATTTTTAAGGTATTAAATACCATTCTTTAGAATAGCATTAGCTATCCATTTGGACACATAAGATCCAATGGAACACAGAAATTCTTCTAAACCATCCAGGCTTGAGGGCTGGAAACTATCATGACTTCATGTAGGCAGAACGAGAGAGAAGTCTGATCCAGTCCTCCTGAAAGAGCTATCGAGTCCTGTACTATCTCTCTCCCCAAAAATTCTTGACCAAACAAAATCAAGATTTAGCCTTCTTTAGTAGAAGAACAGACAATATAGACAGCTCCAGCAGAACAATATGCCTTATCCTTCTCTAGTGGCTAGTCTGTAAAGTGGGTGACCATTAACTACTTCTATTGCATATTCTGTTAGTGCGAGCAGAAGCAGTTTAGGCTGGGAAGGGACAGGTTCCCACTCCGTCTGTTAGAATACGTATTACGGAATTCCTGGATTTGTTTGTTTATGTTTCTAAAAAGCCAGAAAAATTCACAGAGAAACATACTGATTAAAAGAATATTATCCATATTGTAAAACGAGGGGAAAAATAAAAGTCTCCTTGTTGCATAGGCACTAAGATACCATCTCTTACTACCTCAGGACATTATTTGTCCACAGAACCCAAATCCTACTCGTGGCAGAGGCCAGACCACACGTGAGCTGTGGCAGCTGCTGCCGCCCTGTCGTGAAACGAGGCAAGGAGCAGCGCGGCTGTGCCCGCAGCCCCCGCGCTTCCAGCCCTGAAGAGCAGATCTGGAGAGCAGACTGCCACATCCACGCTGTTACCCTTCAAGGAGCAACAGTTTCTGCAAGACACGTGATTGTCCCTACTCTGAGCGTGCATCACATGACTGGAGAAGACCCAGCGAGGAATCAGGAGTTTCAGTCATCTGAGGTCAGCAGGATCTCAGTCTTCAGCATTTGGTTTATAGTCCTCGGGGAATGGTAGATGTGTGTTAATCACATGCTATTATTTTAATTTTTATTGCTGAACAACTCTCAGAATCAATAGAAGGCAACGTTCTGTTCTGAAAAGAATGCGGGTGAAGAGACAAGAGCGAACCCTCCACGGCGGGGGAAGGCCCAAGCTGCACGAAGCCGGACCGGCTGCACCCACGCCCGGCCCCAGCCAAGGCCCATCGCTCCCGGCACCGGAGGGCTAAACCACATTAAGTCACCCACAGAAGCATTAAAGAGTTTCCTGACATTACATTTCTATGTAAGCAGTTAAAGTTGTTGCCATAGGAACATTAACACACACAGTGATGTGTATAACTGTGAATAAAACAGACTGGGGGGGGAAAAGAAAGAGAAGGGCCTACACTATCAGAAAAGTTCAGACACTCCGCGCCACGCTGCCTGCCCGAGCGCTGGGCCATGGAGCGAGCCGCGGCGGCCACAGCCCATGGCGAGCGGGCTCTGGGCACCTCCTCTCGCACCTGGGAAAAGACCTCAGGAAAGAGAGGCTACGTTTGAATCCCGGTAGCTCAGGCCCTCCTTCCCCTTATTCCCCCAGCTTTATAAAAATAGAAAGAACACATGTTCCCATTAGTCACTTGCTAGAGGGAAGCTGTGGGGTATGTGCTGACAGTCTGAATGCTGAGATCTAATTTGAATACTATTTGCATATTCCAGGTAGACAAAGTGCAACTGTATTAAAAACACGTGTGCACGCGAGGATGTACAAAACGAGACAGGAGCCTGATGACATTTATCAGAAATCAAGCCTTTTCCCCGGCATGTTTCCTAACGCGCTTGCTAGGGCCCCTCACAGCTACTAGAGCCCAGCCTGGCCAGTTTCAGGGAGGCTCTTAATTAAACTTCTGCTTGCCAAGAACAGTTTGTATTTGCAGGAGTGAGGACATGGCTGTCCTCGTGGGGACATTAGACAGAGGGTTCTTCTCTCTGGATAACACCATTTGCTAGCCCCAGCAAGCAGGAGACATTTCAGGGTAATCCGAATGCAATAAATGTCTTCCACTGCTGTTGACTAAGCTGAAATTCTGCACGTTATTTTCAGGCATTCAGTTAGGACTAATGAGTGTCTAAAGCTTATCATAGGTCTGAATGCAAGCCATCCCTCCTCACCGACATCCTCTTGATCTTTAAAAGCTCAGTGATCTTTGGCTTGAGCGTAACCCCTGGGAGTTCAGAGGTTAAGTTTTGGGGATGCAATCAGTGTCTGAGCGAGGCAGGACAGAACTGCGCTGAGGTTATGTCAAGGCACTGACAGCAGAGGAAGAAAGCCCTGACTCGTACAGGTGTGTGCTAGTCACGGACCAGTTCACAAGACAGGGAAGACGGTGTATCAAGAGCAGGACACTTCACCAGCGCTTTGCCACACCTTTGCAGCTCTAGCAAGTCCAAATGGTCAATAGGTATCAGCTAGCTATATGCAGGAAAATATCCTATGTATTGCATTTCTGTCTACCTGTTGATTCACTATGAATTTTCAACACAAGAAAAAAAAAAATGTATCATGCCATCAGCGTATCAACACTGTTGCATAGCTGAGGGCACAAGTAATGATCTAGCTCTTATTTTCCCCATACAGTTCATGAAATATAGGGGAAAGAGGCTTCTCATCTTCTTACATTCCCAAGTGAAGAGCTCAGAACATGATTTTTTCCCCTTTAAGTATCTATTAATTTCCACTTATTTAATAGACAGTACTATGGCTAGACTAGACTATAATCTATGCATAGAAGTATGGAACCTAGAAACAAAATACAGTAAGTTGCTAGCATTTTATCAAAATTGATCTAATTCAAAAAGATACAATTTGAAAGAAAGGATCTGGAACTTTAACTGATCTAGTCAGTTCTGGAAAAAAGATCGTAACTCAGCATTAATTCCTAGACAAAGGCTCAAAAATACCCATGTCGGTCTGTAACACTTTATCAGATCCTAAAGGACAGCCATTATCTATAACATTAGGCCATATGCTTTTGCAATACAAGCATGCAGAATCTTGTATTTAAATCCTATTCCTGTTCAACTATGTGCATCCTCTTCTATTCCACTCTATTTAAATCAAACTCTGTCCACCAGCATGATACCCAAGTGCTTTTTAGATGTTCATCAAGCAGTGTGACTCGCAGATGCCTTGTGTGGCTCCTACCTTCTTCCCCTTCCTGGCTAGCAAACTGCGTATAGATTATTTTTATTTTTAGAAATTTATTACATGCTACCTCTGTTGATGTTAGTGCAGTGGGGACGAGGTGAACACGTGGCATGCCTTCCTGTGGGGGTGAAACTCGGTGAGCCATGGCTGAACTGCACAGGACGAATCCTTCTTCCTCTGAAGCTCAGCAGGTCACGCATCCCAGAGCATATTAAAAACTTTTACGACCTTCCCAAAAATGTTTTAGCCACCATTGCTGAAACTATACCCTGAATTATATAGAATAAGTACAGTGATGCAGAACAATACATTCATCTGAATGGAAAAGCTCGTGACCTGGCAATATCTATTTAGAATTATCTCTCAAAGGATGTTTTTAGCAGGATTTGTCAAAAACTGTGTTTCTGCAAGTCACAGCAATTAACATGCGGTGGCTTTGGCTTTAATTTTTATTTTTGTGTATGTGTGTGTGTGTAAATGGTTTGTGAACCAAAACAAAGAAAAATGCAGAAAAGGATGGAGTCATACAAAAAGTGACAGGCACATAAGCAGCAAAACACTTGGGAAGAGCCTTCAAGCAATCAGAAAAGTAAATCTTTGTCACCCTGTAACAGACCTTAGTGCTCTGAGATAAAGTTTATGAACTTCTGGTTTGGAATTATAACCTCGTCAGCCAGAGATCAATTCACCACCAAGGAATAGGGGAAGGGGTATTCGCACTGAAAAAAACCAGCTGATTAATTGTAACAAAAGTAAGAACATTACATGCTGCTAAGTTATTAAGAAAGTGTAACGGGCTAGATGGATGTTTGACCCTATAGGTTTTGAGCCTTCTCCTATTCTCCCAGTCAGAAGGAGCTTCCTCCCTTTGTGGCTTTGCTCTACATCCACCCTCAAAGATAGTATTTGACATTTTTCCCACCCTAAGGATTTTTTCCTTGTATGAGTTTCACTGAACACCATTCTTCCACTCCTGTTCAGTGACCCACCGGGAGCTCCGAGGAGAGCCAGTGCAGACTGTGTTTTCAGTGTACTGATTACAATATATATAAAATAATATTTTGTACAAGTTCAGAGGGAATAATTAAACATTGCTCTCAGCTCTTGCCGGTGACTTTTACAACACTGTGTAATGAGTTATCACATTTTGACCTTTACGTCTAACTCACCTTCCACAGTTTACTGAAAAAACTTTGACCGCCACATAAGCAAAAATAACACGAAGAGCACGAGAAGATAGGCACAGGTTATGCTGTCAGCTACTGCAGATAAATGAATGCAAACATCAGGTATCCATACAGGAAGCAACTGAACTACTTCCTAGTGTTGGATTAAATAGCAAATTACCAAAGAGACACTACACATTACTACAATCTGCACATCAAACCAGGCAGAAAGCAACCTACAATTATACAATTAGACTGATACACAAGCTTCCCGCTAGTGTTTATTTCTGCTGCCAATCATGCTGCTTACTGGAAAACAAGGGCTCTTAACATCCATCGTGCCTCACACTTTTTCTCCTCTATGCTTTTCCATTTTGAGGGGCTTTACTGATCATAGCTCATTCTTTTAACATCCTGATGAATCTGTCTTTAAGATTACACCTTGCCCAGGTACCTTTTGGCTGTACTGAAATCCATCTTTATGCATAATACATCCCAGCAGCAACTAGCTGCATGGAACACGAGAATAGGAAAGAAGAGACAAATAAATGTTTATTATTAGCTGATGAAGGCAGCTGATTGAAACCCAACAAACCCCTTGATTTCAAATGAAAATTATTAAATGAAAATCATTTAGCTATGCTGTGTCCTGGCAAAAGCCATGAAAGGTGAATGCAACTAGGAGAAGTCTTTATATTTGAGCTTGGCCTCTTCATAATCTAGAGCCTCTAAAAGACTAAATGTTGAGCACATCTCAGATGCTTCAAATAGATCTGCTAGCTCAGGTGCAATGCACATGTGATCTCTCCGGTCCCTGTGATGATTTATTTTTCCCACTCTATCTTTAACCACACCTATCCAAACGGCTATACCTTCTGTGTCTCTTGAGCATCATTCACTTACACATACCTATTATAATCTAAACGCTGTGAGCTGTATGCCTTTTCACAAAGCATGTCTGTACACCAAACTGGTAAGTCTGTACAGGAGATGCTGTTTATACAGTACAGCTCGGCAGCAGAGCTCACATACACAAACATACATTGATCTGCCTGGGTACTGAGTAACCTTGAAGAGCCATTGTATCACACTGCATCTGCATGAGAAAGAAGTTTCTCGTACCCATCCAGCCTACGGGAACAGGGGCAGGGCAGTAAGCGAGGGCGCACAGCCCGTCACAAGAACACCATTTCAAATGATGGAGGCAAGAGGATGCAGAACCTCACAACCAGCCCGGACACGCGCAGTCTGCCCCGGGTGCTGGCAGCAAGGCAGTGGGCTAACGGGGTGTCGTGGCTGTTCGTTACATCAGTCAGAAATGCATGTACCACAGCGACGGTTTTACATATTTTGTACATATATGCAAACAAAACTTCTGATAATTCTCTTTTTGCAAGTTATTTTGTTTAGATTTCTGGATTTCATTTAGCTTTCCTTCAAATCTTACCACTAAAGACAGTCCTTCATTTCCCAATAAATGTTGAGAGATTTCTCTAAAAACATTGGCAGCATTTAGCAGCTCAAATCTCAGTGACTCATGCATACATTTTCCGGAGCCCACATTTCATGCTGGTGGTAAATGATTCAGGTATGTGGAGGCACGATAGCTTAGAGACCCAGAGTGGCATCGCCCTGGCAGCACAGGCTGTGAGCACTGAAGGACAAAACAAAGCATGACTTACAAAACCTGTAACACATCTACTTGTTTGGGTAGCCGATGCTGTGGCTGCAGGATTCAGTTTGCCCCCACTCACTCCTTCCCATCTCATGGGAGGAGAGCTTTCAAACTCTTCCCTCTCGCACATTTTAATTCTGAAGGTTATCTCACCGGGCTGTGGGATCACCAGCTCCTGCACACACGCACAGATTAACAGCCCTACTATTAGCAAATTAGAAATTTCTTCTGCTCCCTTTTCTCCAAGAAACACATATTTACTTTTACAGAGGAACTGGTCTTCCTTTCACAGGAATCCCATTTTTGACCATTTCTTATGACAATTAAAATATCTTAAGTTGTCACACAGTACTACAGCTTTTGGAAAGCATACTGATGGATTTCAACGAAACTGTTAAAAAAGAGAATAGAAGTCCCCAGATTCCCTTCCTTGGAAGTGCTAGTCCGTGCAAGAAAAGCCACATGTCTGCTCACAACACCACACAAATGTAGCATTCCTATCGATGGCAAAATCAGAGTCCAAATAAGATAAGTGCAGCCGGATTCAGAAAGCATTGAGATACCCAGCAGGTAGATGACAGGCTTTATGGACCAGCTTGGGGAGGTGGGTTTTTTATTTCATCAAGGTAAGAAATTAACATTTGACTTACATCACAGAAAAATAGTAAAAACTTATCAAAACAGACGATCTTGGTACCAATGAGCAGTTGCTTCAGGAAAGATGACTTGGCACAAAATTATTCAGCTTTACGCACTGATCTGAGCAGATTTGTCACCTTACAACTAGGAAGCCCTTAGTCTATAAACCACTTAGGAGTTGCAAATAGGCAATCTTCTAATGAATAAAAGCCTTCTATAAAGTTGTTTGAGAAGACACCGATTCTTTGCTGCAGACACCTATCTCTGAGCTGTGCCACACAAAGCACTTCAGAATTTTTCTTTGGACTTGAGCTCGAGAGCTTTTCTCCGAAGTAAGAAGAACAGTAGGAACATGCCATGTCACCATTTCAGTATCAAAAAAATTGTCTAGCTGTCACTGTACAAGGGTTTAAGAAAAAGTCAAATTCCAAACCAATCTAACAGGCAACGCTTTACAGCATTTTAAAGTCAAGATGGTAATTTGCAATGACACCTAACTTACTGACTCAGGAAACACTTCAATAAACAGAACAGGATTAGAGCAAATATCCAGAGTCTCTAAACTTGGAGCACCTGCACAATCAACATTCACTTTTCTTTCTTGCTTTCCCAGAAACTCCACAAAGTTTTAGGTAAAATGTAACACACGTACTTTTCACTATGTGGACCGTTTTACCTGAAACACCATAATAAAACTAGTCAAACAAGATTTTTCCTTTCCTGGCCTCACTGGTGAGACCAAGAGTCCCGATGGGCTCCCAGGACCATCTCCACAGTGATCCCTAGAGAGCACATTAAGCATTTCTTGCACTCTGCATCTTGGCAGAAATTCTTTTATAGTGCGATGCAACATTTGGATTTAGAAAGGAAGCTACGTTATATACCAGTCTGGTATTAAAATGAAGCCTTTTCCTTAGGGGTCAGGAGGCCAGCAAGACCTCCATCTAGATTTTCAAAGTACACAGGGATTCAGATGTGCCTTTTGCTTGTCAAAATAAACACAGGATTAAAACTGAATGCAGTGTCCTGAAAATGCACGTAACACTACGATAATTCAAACACCAGGCCGTAGAGTGGATAGGCTGCCAGGGTACCGCCACCAGCACCACCAGCACCCGTCCTTCCCAGGGCCCTGGCCAGCAGCCGTCCAGCTTCATGCTTTGAACCACAGCTCCTGCATTTCGAACTCTTCAAATGGTATTGCTTCTTATCACCGGGCAAAGAAAATTTTCTGTATTTAATAGACATTTAGTAGGCTGCAAACAAATGGATCAAATTGTGCTCTTCCATTTTTAACATAAGCTAAGTAGAAAGCACTTACCATCGGTGCACAAAGAGCTCAGCCATGCTGGAGAAGAACAGCACAGCAATAAGAGCAAAGGTAGAAAATGGAGGACGCAGATTATAAAATTCAGTCACATTTTAAAATTTTCTGCTACAATAATTCACTTTATGTAGAATTAATGTGGCTGATTGAACGTTTGTGCTGTAATTTACTTATAATTAACATTTTATGGTGAACAGATTTCACCATCTCCTTCATGCTGTGAACTCCAAGCCATAGGTCAAAAATAGAGATGAAACAGATAAGCACAAAATATTCTCACTGAAATATTAATGAGATTTTAATTTACTACTTTAAAAATACATCTTTCATCAATGCCTGTATATCAAATCATTATTTTAATTTTTTTACATTGTATTAAAAATATAATGAACTTTCCTAACTGGTTGAAAGACCCTGAAATATCTATTGTGAAGAGACAGCTCAGGGGAACTAAAAGGTCCAAACATTCGCAGCTATCAAAAATGTCACATGGTGACTGGATGAGTGTCAGCTTAAACAGAACATAATACCTGTACCACTAACCAACTGAAACTGTGGGTCTCTAGTCTCACAGGCCCTGTGCTCCCCCAACGAGATGCTGTTCTTCCCGCTGAGATCTTACTTAAAAGCATAAGGTTAGCCTCTAAAACAATCCAGCTGCCGCAAACTTGATGGGTTTCAACAGAAGCTGTTGCATTCACTGTGAAGATGTGATATATACAAGGTGTTGCTTTCATCAGGCGTTCTTATCTTTTAAGCCAGTTCTGGCTAAATTTGAAACCCTCCAGAACAAGGCTCCACCATTAAGACAGACAGCACGAGTCAGAGGGGAATACACTTCTGCATGGTCTAGGAAGAAAGTCAGAAGAAAACTTGCATACGACCTCAAATCCACTCACAACACACATTTAAAGCTGTCTTTCCTATTACCTAAAGATGACAGACCACATCTGAATAAATTATCAAGCCATCTGCAATTCATACAGTTTCCTATATTCTATATTCCAATGTGCTATCAAACAGGCAACTGAGGACATTCCCGGAATGGTCTGGTGACAGAGAATGAAGATATGGGATGACAATGAAAAAGTCAGCAGAAAATCATAAGTCAATGGAACTATTTTATGCTCTTTACTTCCTAGCCTGCACCAGTCGATTCAAAAGGCTCATTAGAATTTCAAATGAAAAGCTGAATAATACAAGCATTATAAATCTGTTACAAACAAACCTAAAATGCATCAAGAAAAATATACATGGAATTTTCCTTCTTAAATTGCACTGTTTTTTCCTACAGGTTTGTTTGCTGGGAATCAGCAACTATTTGTTTTAAGAGTAACACTGTCTTTTCTTTTCATTTTTTAATTTACTTTACTTATTTGCATTGAAGGCCAGTGCCTGCCTGTCTCCTTGGTCCCTCTACAGCTTGAAGAATGGAATCCAGACACCTTTCAGGTTTCTCTATGCAGCCATAGGCTTTTCTTCCCCCCCCCCCCCTTTAAAGCCATTATGAGTAAAAAAAATAAGTTATTTACCTGTGGGAGATATCTCAAGAGAAATCAGAGCCTGAGCTTACTGCCACATCCCACCACGGAATGGACTCCTAATAGGAAGTTACATTCTTATCTGCAGAAAGTAAGACCTCTTGGCAGAACAGCAAGGGGAAGGTAACGTCTGATGGCTCTCGATACCTCCACCCCGCCTGTGACACGCTGGCAGCAGGTGGGTCTCTTTCCAAAGCTGTTCTGTAAGACCAGGGGACTTGCCCATACAAATATCTCTGCTAATGATTAGAACTATTCATTGGAAGTCCTTTAAAAAGAAAATAAGCCCTTAACGTTTCCTTTGACGTAAAACAATTCAGACCATTCTTAGTAATAACAGAATAAAAAAAAGGTAACATACAAAGTACCATCAAAACCTGAATGGCATGAGTGTATTGCTTCTGAGAACAGCAAAAAAAAAAACGGCTATGAGAAAATACATAATACTATATTAATGGATAAGACTTACATCACATTTTTGTCGGGTTTTGGTTTTTAACATTTTTCATTGTCAGAATGAAAAAAACAACAAACCAAACCCCAGCCAACATGGCAGGACAAAACCCCCAAAGCACAGGAACTGAACACTGAACCAAGGATTCCAAAATAAAACATTACAGCATATCATCCGTAGCAATCCCAGTAAAACTTCTGGACTTCTCAGACACTGCTAGACAACAGGACCACGTACATCAAGCCAGAACACTACGTTATGCCTTGGGAAGCCAAAGCAGAGGCAGCCCGAGGAGCAGGCGGCTATCAGGTTGGGATGTCCACATGACCCCAGAGAGCAGCGAGCTGCTCCGCACACCGGCCCGCTGCACTGCAAGAGGCACCAGGAGTGCCAGTGATAGCAGGGCAGCACAGCTGCCACGAGGCTGGAGAAAGAGCTGCCGAAGCGGACAAAGTCAATCAGTTGCTTAAAAATGAAAATTAAAAAATTGCAATGTGGTAGAGGTCTCTTACCTAGTGCTGATATGCCACTGAAGCTACATGGACTCATCTTTAAATTAAGTATTAATGATAAGAAACTATTTTGACAGATGTTATCTATGTACTTTCTCATTCCCAGGACCTCTGTTACCGTTTTCTAACGCATAAGATTATTTTCCAGAACATCACCTACGCTTCTATTCAAATATTGGGCTAAACCTTGACAGACTGGCTTCCATAAGCATCTGCTTGAAGAAAATCTTAATACAAAATCTGAATGAGCACCTTAAATTCTAACCACCGAATCCCAGAAACATTATTTACTAAGCACCAAGTCCACCTGTTAGAGATGTTAATTATGGCTGAAACCCTGGGGCTCCCCGATAAAAATGGCCAGCCAAGGCATACGCAGAGAAATTCAGACACCATATATGATGCAACAGCATCGCCTGTTCAGCTTGCGTGTGCCGTCCTCGGATGGGGTATACAGGATTCCTGAGCTCGGCTCAGCTGGGGAGTGCGGGAAGACATCCTATACATGTATTAAAACAGCTTTCTGCGTCTTACGGAAACAGAAATGAAATAAATATACAAATAAACAAACACTTCAAAGATAACAATGAAATCTCACCAGTTGCAGAACACGTCCACTCAGTCTCTTTTTTTTTCCTAAGTGCTTTTCCTTAGTAAAAGCCATCAAATATCATTGTGATTGAGTAATAATTTTTTTAGCAGCATCGAAGAATTAAAGCAAGAGAGAAAGGGAAGGCGTGCAAGAGAGAAAAGGAGGGAGAGAAAGAGAGAGGTTAAGCTCAAAGGCAGAGAGAGCGAAATGGACCAGATTATACAAAATTAAAAAGCAAATACGCGCAGACAATTTGTGCCGAGTGATTGCAAGCAATTACAGTCCGGCTTTTCTGGAGGGAAAATTGGGGAGGGGGGGGAAGGTTATTTCAGCTTAAAAGGAGACTTTATTCATTCCTGATCAGCTTCTCCTACTATTCTCTCTTTTATTCTTGGATATCAATTTAAAAAAAAAATCACCCTTCAGATGTTACATGTCTAACCCTGGGAATCCCACCCCTGGGCAGAGAGGGAGGATTTCAGCTTCCAATCGGCTCTTTCTATAGCCCTGAAAAAGCAATTTGCTCATAAAGGATAAAAAAAAAAAAAGGGGGGGGGGGGGAGAAAGAAAGAAAAGGAGGGCAAAAAAGGAAAACCACAACAAGGGCACGCATTTCTCTTGGAGGAGAGCTTCAATTTTACTGTAATTGTCTGAAGAAGAGCCGCTTTGATCTGCAGAATTATTATTATGCTTCAAATGCCTGCCTGCTAATGTCACAGCTGTGCTTCGGCATGAGCACACCGAGGGGGACCGGGGCTAACCTGGGCCTTGCTCCGGCCGCGGGTCCCTCTCTCCCCTTCCTTTGTGCCTCTGAACTTTATTCCAGGAGCAGCCAAAGCAAGCAGCCCCCACGGCTCTGCCGCCCGCGGACGGGCCCCGCGCGCTCCGGCAGCGGCTGCACGGCTCCTGCTCAGCCCCCTCGGCTCGGGAGAGGGAGATGAAAATGCTGAGATCGCCTCCCTGTAAGGATCAGGAGAGAGGGTTTAAAGCAATATGTTTTCTTGCTTTTTGGTCTTGCTCAATCTCTAACTGAGGCAATGGGAAGAAGGCTTTACGGCCTTTATCGTATTTCTTGTCTTACACCACTACCTGTTACTGTTGTTGGTTTTTTTTAAATTACAGCTAAAAAAATCTTCAGTGTTTGAAATGCACCTCCCTCCCTCATGCCCTGAAGTTAGGGAAATGTTGCTGCTAGCAGAGGGAAGGCAGCAGCCTCAGACCACGCACCAGCACCCCACTCCAAAGCCGGGGCACAGCAGTGCGGGAGCAGAAAGGCTCCCTGGATCTTTGGTTCCACAGCAAGATACAGACCCCTGTTAGAAGGAACACCACCTCCGTCACGTCCACCATGGAAGTACAGGGAAGCTCCAGTTCTCCCAAATTTTAATGCTCTTCCTTGAAAATGAAGGAAGTCCCACTGATTCTGCAGAAGCATTTCCCACTGCGGACCCCCTTACTTCAGGGGACCTGCAGGCCAAAGTTGTTTGACTTTGTGAAGTCCAAATTGTTCCACAAAACACAGAGAAGCTCAACTGCTTTCCTTTTTTTCCTGCTTTTATGCATCATCTCTGTACTTGCATAAAAACACATTCCATGAATACAAGTAGTCTATGGTTATGTTTTTCCCCCCCATGTTTATAAATCAGAGTTTAGGGTGACTGAGATATTCTGTACACCAGGACAACGGCATCATTTTTTTCAGTTCTGACTGAAGGGGCCAGAACCTTAATACCATGCTGCTATCTGTTTCTTGTGAGCAACTTATATTCACATAAAAACTTGTAGAAAGTATGTCTATTTAAGAATATTCTCAGAAATTATTTCTAATTATTATTTGAAAATGGTCATATTTAACGATGATGGTTTTTCAAATAGTTCCTTATGCAAAGCCCTCTTCTAAAGCCTGTATTCGACTCCCGCTGAGTTGGGGAGGTCAGCTCCGAATACCCCGACACTGAGCTGGAGAAGCACCAAGCGCCTGTAGCTCTGAGCGAGCCCACAGGAGTGCGGGACTTCGGCCGGAGCGACCCAACACACGCAGCTGGACCCCAGCAAGAAGCAGACAGATGCAGCTCTCAAACTTAGGCTGCACCCTAATCTGCAGCACAAGAGTCTTGAAGGACGCAGAAGCACTTAACATCAAAACTGCATTTTCACACATCTGGGTGGCAGCTATTTAAAGTTCAACTCTTTATGAACTATGCAGTCTAAAAGCAAGGTCTGTACCCCAGAAATTCAGGATTTTCTCTCATCAACTAACGTACAACTCTTCTTTCCAAAACTGCTGACACATAACAAGATGTTTTCTATGCCACCAATTGAGTCCTGAGTACCACTTATGGTCATCAGAGGGATTTGGTGCGCAGGTGGTCACGCTGCAGAGAAAGCATGCTTTGCACCCTCATCCTTCTCTATCCAGTTTACTTCAAATGCCCCAAACTTCTGCTCTCTGAAGAGCTGGTACTTGTCTTTGAAGAAGGAAAATTTTTTTTATGAAATAGAGGAGTTTTTCTTCAAATGTAAAATTTCTTATCCCCAAACCACAACTTTGAGGTGTAGCATAGAACAGCATTCAGTCACCAGCGATGAGATATTGGTGACCAAGTATTTTTGCAACTCACTAAAAAAAGAACAAGAATTTTGAGATTTTACAGCTTTCCAATGAGTAAAGTGCTCTATGCCTAGGCAGTTTTCAAGATACATATGATCTTAAAATCTTCCCATTATCATATACAAAAATAATACTTCGTGTAAGTAAAGGTTTCTAAAATCATATTTCTACAATTTTTCCCTGCTTGTATAGACTCAGAGTCCTGGTAACTGGCAGTCTGCCTTCACATGAAGAAGTCTATGAAAAATGGTACAAATAATTTCTTAAAAAGTCTCTAACATCTTTCTGAAATAGTTTGCCTGTAAAATATGTAGCATGCACAAAATACACGGAGACGTGGTGTGACACAAACAATTTATTGGCATTAGTCTGGGATGAGGCACATAAGTCATGCAGGGCTTCACTACTCGTAAGTATTGCCGTCATCTCAAACTCATCAATAACACCTTTACTCTATCGCATCCTAGCATGAACTATGTATCTATCTAAACTATAAACATATACAATTTTTCAGTCAAAAGAGTAATAGGCAAATAGCTGGATTTCACTCATTTTGTGTTCTCCAGGTAGTAAAATCGACGCATATTTAATGTACATACCAAAAAGTGCAGTGCCAATAAGTAGAGAGAGTCATATTTCCAAGTTAGTTTATAGACGGCTATATTTTATGGCTGTACCACTAAAACCATATATGCATGTACATAAATATAGATAAATATCTGTAAAGTCAGAACCTGCGCACATGAAATAGAGGACTGGATAAATGCAAGACAAAGTACATGATAAAAATAATCCTAATTTCTATATACAATTACGAACTCGCGACTAAAATTACTACTTAGAAATGAGATCTTGAGGTTATACAGTGTCCTCTCATACTGATCCTAGAGGTTGCTATCAGAGGTATTGCTCTTTTGCTTTATCATTTTGCTAATTGGTCATTAAGAAGTCTGTATCTCTAATTCTGCCTTTGCCGGCAACACACTGTGGGTCAGCAAGTAAATTAATCTACCTCTACACCTCAGTTTCTCCAACTGCAATACAGGGAAACACATATCCATCACTAGGTCCTGTAGGAGTTAATCTGTTAATGTTTGTATCAATCAAGTTGTCAAGTGCTATTTAAGTGCTTATTATTACTCATACAATAATTCGCTCCTTCAGGGATCCGTAGGTTTGTAAACGCCTCTTTCATCACATACGTGAAGTTCTTTTGGGGCGAGCGAGATGACCTGGATTACGGGCCGATCAAACACATCTCTGCAGGTGGCTTCAGAACAGCAAGTGCTCGGGAGCAAGGCGGGCCGAGCGCTCCTGGCGTCCTGCTCCCGGGCTGCAGGGCGCTTCGCCCTCTTTGCTTCACCGCAACACCTTCCTCAGCTGCACTCTGCGCGCAATCAGGGAACTAACGTAGCTCAAAAACGTATTTGTAGCTCATGCCCAGGTGCTGCCACGCACAGAACGTCACGTGAGCATCCTTCCCACGAGGCAAGTGCTGGGCAAGAGTCTTTGCCTCCCTTCAGCCTGTTCCCCCCGCGCGCGCCCTCCTTCGTGGCCTGGAAGCCCTTAGGCACAAACCCCGAGAGGATGTTCTGCTCATCCAGAGCATCATTTGCCCCGATTGCTCCAGAGAGAAACCCTGTTTATTCAGGATGCCTGGCTCTGAAACATCTTGGTGAGAAGCCCCGCTCCGTGGCACATGGGCTGTAGCCAGCTTCTGCACCCAGGCAGGTGGAGGGAGGGACACACCTTCAGCCCACACCCACGACACCCCGAGGCCCGGCTGCTCCCCGCGCCGGCACGCCGCGACACCCCGCTGCT
>JAVJGI010000036.1:22741974-22754357 GCA_035590275.1 Ibycter americanus | reverse complement strand
CACGCCGCGACACCCGCGCACCCAACGCGGTCACGCTCTCTGCAAGCCTCAGCCTGCACAGCCACGCTGCGCACATGCCGCCGGCCTGAAGCTGGCAGAGGGCACCGCAGCTGTCCCACCTGAGCTGTAGAGTTGCCCTACGCAGCTACAAGAGCTTGTAGATTTCTCCTCAACTTATGGCTGTGACACACCGCTGTCATTAGAGCGTGCCCATATAAATCAGTACCTCAGCTCTTAAATAATGAGTTAGTGCTCTTTATAACTCTCGTCCATCCAACAGGCGTGCAGCATTCAAGGCACGTGTGAGCCCGGATTCCTGGAGCCTGCGTGCACTGGGAGCTTCTTCAGAAAATACAGTAACTACTCGTCTAGTCTTCTCACAAAATTAATTCTCTCTACTGGCACCAGTGAAGCTAAATACAACTTATAAAATATTGAGCAGATCTTCATAAGGAATGCAACTAAAAAAAGTGACACTTTAATTATTATCTTTATGCTCCAGAAATATCCCATCAATATGAGGAGCAGAGAATTCACAATACTCTTTCAACCACTCTGCAGAATCAGAAGATACTGGTACATCCATACCAGGCGTGCAAATGTTACTGCTATGTATCTATGTACGTAGCCTGTAGTTATTTATTGATTGTTTATGCATGCACTTATTTATGAATGTATTTAATTTATAAACATTTATATAGTAAAGCATGAGATGGTAACTTCAGAAGAAAAGTACCGTCTCACAGAGTATGACCCTCCTGCCTCGTTCAGCTGGTGCTAAACACGTGCCGTGACCTGGACCTTCCTGCCAGCCATCGCTTGGTGACAGCTGCCCAAAGAACTGAAACTGAGGGAAGAGCAGAGTTTTAAACAAATCCCTTCCATGGGATTTTCTCCACAGTGGCCTTCCAAAAAAACAGTATTTCCAACCTCCAGAGATCACTTTAATGGGTCTTTTGCCTACAGCTGGTCCTTGGGAAATTAGTGAGCTTCTGCGGCTGCTAATATGTTAGCAAATTATTTAACTTCCAAATTGGTCTTGTGTTTTCAACACAGACTGTGCTACCTGCAAAATTTGAACTCTCAGTAAATCACATAATAAATAAATCTCTGCATAATTACTTGTTAAACAGCTAATTTTCCCACTGTTCCAGCATTGACAGTCAGCCACCTAAACTCAAAGTCCATCAGCTTCAAACCAAGACATTTAGCAGAATTCTTTTTAACCCCAGATTTCTTTTCCTGCTACCCTTGAGACTGTTCTCTCATAAGATTTTAAGTAAAACTCTATTCTTCCTTTAAATGTATATATTTTTATGTTTTCTCAGTGCACCAAGCATGACGGAGGCAAATGGCATTAATTAAACACATGGCTGGACGTGCTAACTATACATATTACTGACATTTCACTCTCTTACTATCTTCCAGCACCTGTTTCTACATGCTACACGGGTAAAAGAGCAGAACAAATGATACAGCATATTCTGGTGGGTCCGAATATATGTCTGCACAAGTCAATACGGAAAGCAGCATGGCAAGCGGCTCTAGAACGTCAGCAATTCATTGACAGGCATCTGTTAATGAAGAAGCAGAGAGGCTGGTTCGTCCTTTGCATTATACTCCACTTTCAAAAGACCCCTGCCATTTCTGGGATAGTTTGTGTGTGAAAAGAGATGACTTAGGAGGAGCCCTCCAGCACAAACCGTGCAGGATGTGGTACGGGCGCGGAAGGTGGGTGCTGCAGGGACGGACACAGCCCGGCAAGCAGCGCGCGTGCGGGTCCTCCTCTGGAGCTTGGCAGCGCAGACTGAGCCAAGGATGAGCAAACTTCTGTCATTTCTTTTCCTTATCTTTCCTTAAGACTAAGCATGTATTCTAAATAGCATCCTGACTGTATCCAAAATCAACATTTGTAATAATTTTGACCTCTTTTTCATCCTCTAGCCCTCAACCGCCTCCTTGGTTTCAGAGTCTGAGATTTCTGCCCCCAACTTCCTAAAATTGAGTTGTTTCTTCTCTGAAGCTGAGCTGAAGCTCTGGCAGCTCAGTGTTTGTTCTTCACTTTCAAGGGTATTTTATTTATTTTCTTCACTTCTAGCTATTGAAATCGGCTAGAACAAATTTATATAATGAGCCTTAATAACAGTTTTTCCTATAAAGTTACCTATTTATCTCCTATTGTAATGGTTTAGAAAGCACAAAAATGATGGAAAAATATAGGTGTAGTGATAAATCCCTGGGACTGATAGTGAATAATTTAAAATAGTCTTTATCCATGGGGGTGACGGTTGGAACCTACCCACCCTGTGTGAACCTTTCCCAGTCACTCAGACTCCTCCTTTCATAATACTCACAGTAGTATCCTCTCCACACAGACAAATAAAACCCTGTTTATCTAAACCTTTTAATCCAAATCTGTTCTATCTCTCAGCCTGTATCACTTACCCAATAGCTACCACCTTTATCTGAATGTTTTTGATGTCCTGGATCATTCTGGATAAGCCGAGCTGCTGAGGGAGCACACGCATGACACATGCTGCCAGCCACATTTCAAAAAAGCTCACTTACCCCACAGGAAAAAGGTTTTAAAGTTATCAGCAGCAAAGATTTTTCTGTCAGTATTTCCCTCATAAACATTTAAGCAAATTGGAGACCACAGAAGAGCAGACTAGGTTGGGGTTTTTTTTTTCTAACCAGCAGGAACGACACTATTTTGAGACCTGCCCTTAATTCCGCATACTGTGCTATCAATATCAGCACTCCCCCCTTCCCCTCCAATGCAAACACAAAATGGGATACAACACTTCACTTCAAGCATAGCAAGACTCACCCTTAAAGCAAGCTCCTTGGGAAACAGCTACAGATTGATTTTGTGTTTTGTACAGCACCAGGTACACTCTCAACACCAACAAAGCGATGTCAGCATTTTGTTCTTAATTATTTATCCATTTTTAATGGCGGTAAGAAACAAATATCACAAGTGCTTTCTTTGCTCAGAAGACCCTGATGCAGAAAAGGATGAAAACCACCTTTTATTTCCCCCTGGTTCTTTATTTACAGAACCATCTGTGTGCAGTTGCAGAGTCCGGTTGAGCCCTGCCTATATCCCCGTTTCCCTCCAGCACTAATTAGTAATGCAATCCCACAAAGAGTGAAGTTGCCCGAAACCTCCCCTCACTCACAATGATTTATGTTCAATTTGTACAAATGGAGAAAATGAGATTTCAAATTTCAATGCCATTTCTGCAATGAGGTGATTAAAAGAGAGAGAGGTATTGCGTTCTACTGTATAGAATATTGATCCCAGTGCTATTTTCCTTAGCAATAACCATTAGCTCAGTATTATTTGCAAACCTCTAATGTGAACCTGGAGATGTAATTTACATTTGTGCTTTACTTATTTGCTTTAACAAAACAACACAAAAGCTTTGGGTCTTTCAATCTACCCTTATTGTCAATAAAATTAGCAGTTCATAAAAAAATTAATGTATATGCAAAACCATCACTTCCTTGTAAACTACACAGAGACTGTAAATGTTGCTCAGAACAAAAGGGAGATAAACTATTAAAAGGCCCTGGCCATTTAACAAATTGAATACCAAACGAATTAAGATAGAGTTCCCTTTTGTCCCCTCCTTTAATTTCTGGGCCCCTGGGAGCCCACAAAAGTTTCAGAAGTGCGGGGAGGTTTCCCCCGAGGAGCGCGGTGTTGACAGGGGGTGTCTGATGGGAACATAATGGGCACGGGGAAGCACATGCTTCTGCTCACAACCGGTGCCGCGGCTGTTGCCATCGCCGGAGTCACCCACTGCAGCCTTCACAGCTGAAAGCACAAAGCGCACACGCGTGCACGGGCACACACGTGCACGGGCACACACGTCCTGCATGCAAATGCTTCTGGGGAGGACGCCAAGAAAGGAAAAACAAGAAGAAAGAGCATAATCGCGGAATAAAGGAGGACGGCGCTCGGGCGGCCGTTTGTCAGCCCCCAACCCTTAATAAGACAGGGCTGTTCCTCCCGTCGTGCTGCTGCTCCCTGCAAAAACATCAGCTGCTTCTGCTGCCTGGCAGAGTTTAGAAGATGAGAACAAGGAAAGAATCGGCAGAAAGGGGGGAAAAAAAGAAAAAGCTAATGACCCATAATTGCCATGATAGTGGAATAGGGCCCAGGCAGCTGTTTTACATTCCCGGTATGTATAGTATGCAAATATCTACAAAGGGCCGACACAGTTTCTCTATTGTGGATCCTGAGGGTAACCAAATTAGCCTTTGGCAACCATGGTAATTGGGAGGTGCTGTTCCCATTAGGAGTCCTGCAAATTATGAAGAAAAATGGACCAAAGGCTTTGTCACAAATAATAATACCAAGAAGAAAAGAGCAGGCGGACATCTTTGCTTTGCTTGCTTTCTTTTTTTTTTTTTTATTTCTACATTGTGTTGTTAATATCTCTCTGTTTAGTAATAACAAAACAGTCCTCGGTGCCCCACTGGACCCTCCTGGGCTGTCCACAGCAATAGCAAGTTCTGGGGAATACGAAATATGGGACAGCAACATCAGTTGCAATTGCCCAAGCAGAAGCCTCACAACCAGGCACCGTATTCAGTTAGAGAATGCTGCCTCTGCTCTGCGCTGGTTTTAGCTGTGTGAATCAGAATTGGGGGGGGGGGGAGGGGGAAGCCCCAAAAAACTTAGCTAGTACTCTTACTTGCATAGCACAACATAGGATGCCAAGCGCCAGCTAAGTTTTTTCTCCCTAACTTTGGTTCACGCAGCTAAATACAGATTTGTTCTATGAATCACCCAACTTTGCTGCACAAGAGGTTACATTTTCCACTAATGATTTGAATTTGTCTTTCACTCTTCCTTCCTTCTTTGATCATCCCATATTTCTCAATTCCAGCATGCAGAATCCTGTTTGATTGTTATGATCTACTAAAAAATTCACAACTGCCAACTTTTTGAGTGGAGCTCTCAGCTGTGACACCATAAATCAATGACAAAAACATTAAATGCTTTTGTCTTTAACCCCCCCCAAGAACAGAGCTCGCTGTCTCCACGTGCCCCCCTGGCTGAGATCACGGGTGAGCTTGCAACCCCCAGTGACATGTAACGAGATCAGACCTACATGTGCTGTCAGTCGGGTTCAGTATCTCCCCAGCCACTGTCCTGGGAACATCCCTGCAAAGCCCAAGAGTTTTGAAAGAAACCTGCACTGACAATGAAAGTTGTGATGCACGCATGGAACTGGGTAACTGAAAATCCTCCTGGTACAGTAAGGTGGAAGAAAGCTTTATGGCTGCAACCTTGATTCTAATAAAAAGCAGTACTTGGGGACTTAGTATTTGTACATAAAGCAGTCTAATACCATGCCAACGTGACACACAAACTTTCCAAATCATAGAAGAATATCTCCTTGAACAGGACATTCAAAAATCCACCACAGGAAAAGTTCTTAATTGCATTACTACTAATTTATGTAAAAGATTTTTTCTGTTGGTGGGGGACACCTTTTTCTCAGTAACATACCTAGTCTGATTTATTTTTTTTGCTCAACTGCTCCAGGCTGGCACTGTAAACAGTCACTTTAAAGTGACTGCAAATGCCAGTAGAGCATCCAGGACTCTTAATATAAGAGTTAGAACAACAACTTCAGGAATCCAGCGTCATTGTGACAGCTGTAAAATCTGAATCGGTGAGTTTTATTAAAAAAAAAAAAATTATAAACAAGTCTCACAGAGAACAGTCATGTTTTAATTTTTCATGCTGAGACTAACTCTTCATTTTAAAACCACTATAGCAAAAGTCTTAACCCCAGATCTTTATTTTTTCATGGTTTCCCCTCAGGGCCTCTTTAAATAGCCGGCAGAAGAGTCACTTCCCCATCGGTGCAGTTGGCACGCCTGCAAGTGTACTTAAAGTTTGCGTCTGATCAAGTTATGTGTATTGGATCTGAAACCAGTTAGTCAATTCTTTCAGGTCCCTAAGTGGCGATTTGTGGTAATGTCTACATCAATACTAACAGAGCGGTTTGCTAGCTGGTTTACGTAAAGCAAATGTCTGAAGGATGGAGGGGCTGCCTCCAAGGGTTCTCTCAGCTAATGGAGATGTGGCTGGAAAAAGAAACACACAGATACAAAAGAAGCGCTGCTTCTAAAAGGACCATCCTTCACCGAAACACACAGCCCTGGGGAGGTGACAGGCGGGCATCGCCCAGGCACACATACCCTATTCCCAGCTGACAGAATTCCGCCACGGAGCTGTCAGATCTCTGCCATCCAGCCTCACTTGGCTCCCTCAGTCTTAGCACCAATAACATACAACTCTGCTGATTCATTAAAATATATTTCTAAGAATTTTTTTCTTTTATACAACAATCCAGGTCCCTCCCCCCTGCATTTTCTCACTCCTTGGGCTCCAAATGGGCACAAATTAGAAAAAGCAAAAGATGAAGAAAACAAACCAACCGACAAACCAATCAAGAAACCCCATACTAAGGTGAAGTATAACTAAAAATTGGAAAAAGGTAAAAGATGTTATATAAAATAAAATTACGATTAATGAAAAAAGCAGGAAGTGGCCACTTAAAAGTTGCTGGTTCAACTGTAAGCAATAAGCAATATTGGATTAAGCTTCTTTCCATTAACCGCTTTTCTTTCTTTAATATTTTTCATTTTAGTCCCAAACAGAACACAAACTCATCGAAGCAAGAATTATCTTTTTGTTTGCCTTTGTAAAGTGTGCAGCAAAATGGGCTGATCTCAGCAAGGCCTTGGAGTGCCACTGAGTTGCAAACAAACATATTATGGGCACATTGTATTCAGCATAGAACTTCTTTGCACATGTAATTTATCTGTAAGAACCCATGCACGCCTACTGCGCTGCGGAGAAAATCTGACCCAGCTCGTCATATACCACATCGCCTCCTGACACGTGATTTTTCTGTTTTCTTTCTAAGATGAAACACCTTTGAGCAAAGACGATGCATTTGTCTATATGGAGCTCTGGGGTTTTTAGGATTGTAACAGAGTTAGCAGCTTACAGAAATGAAAAAATCTAGAGAAAAATACCGTCTGTGTTCCCTGGGACAAAAGCAGCCAGGTTAGTTCTTACAGGGGCTGGACTATGCAGGACAGCCGTATGCATGTCGGGCTGGCCAACTCCGTTTCATTACCCTTACAGCCCACTCCACCCCGTGACAGTATCAGCGGGCTGCAGCTGAGACCCTGCGGGATGTCAGTAGGAATTCTGGTCATTGACTTAATCATTAGTCCTCACCAGATTCGGTACACCACCCTCTGAGAACCAGAATACATTAATACAACTATTCTCTGAAGATTTTTGTGAATGTACGTGATATTTAGCTTCTGCTATACAGCAAACTGCAGCTGCACAGAGAAGCAGGCACGTGTGCGCCCAACTTGTGCAGGCAGCGCCCAGAGGCATGCCGCCTACCCTGGCGGGACCTCGCACCAGCCGCTGCTCCTCGCGCGGCAGAACTTGTAGCGGGTGTTCTTCAGAAAATGATGGAGTTAATTCCCATCGCTCGAGTGTGACAACTGCCAAAGGTTTAATGAACCAGAATGCAGAAGGCAGGGAATATCCGATGTGGTATTCAGGAATGTGTCACCTTCTAAGAAAGGATCCGGAAGGGCAGGGGGCAAACAGAGGCAGAAGGTATTCATAGGTAATGATGCAATTTGTAACTGATTAAACATTTTTTGAATACTGTTTTTCTAACTGTGAGAATGTTTTCTTTCCTGGATTCGTCATCATTTGTTACTTGATCATTTTGTAATTATTCATCACCATCTCCACAAGCATTTAGAATAAAACTTTTGGAAAATTCCCAAATAGGATGCTACGTGTTAGCTGAGGATTTGCAGACCATCAGGCAGCGGGCACACATCGCTGATTCATGCGGCTCCCGCAACCTGTAAACATGAAGGTACAGCCCCGCACTCAAACAACAAACTGGAACAAGGGCTCAATGCTCACAGCCTCTATCTGCACACTAACCAGAAAATAAAAGCACCATTCCTCTAGACATTTCATCCCGCTGTTGCTGACCTTACTGCCTGGCATAGCTGGCTGCTTCGTGGTGCCCACAGAGAAGAGAGCAGCATGGACCTGCAACACCCAAACTCCACTAACCCAGAGCCCTCCGACAGCCCCAGCTGCCTTTGGGTAGAAAGTACTTAAGTGAGGGAACAGACCACAGATTGCACCACAGCTTAAAAACCTCAAGTTAACTAACAAGGCAGTGTAATTCACTGTACCAGCATCACAGTGAGGGATGAAGAAGGTTTCTATCTGGATTGTGAACATGTGTACATGTCTGTACCATGCCCATGGGAAAGTCAGCAAGGCTGAAACCTGTATGTGTCCAGAACAGGATACCAACGGAATAAGTGAGCTATACAGTCAGGTGGTGGAAGCTGGGGGAGGCGAGACCATCCCTGGTTTGTCATTGTCAGCCCCACAGACAGCATGTGTGCGCAGTGATGAAGTGATACCCCAGTGGAATGCACAGGTGAGGAAAGCGGGTGAGAGGGGAGCAATCCACATGGACGAGAGGTATGTAGAAGCGTAAGCAAACCCGAGAGGAATCACAAGCTAAAAACACACACAAGCACATGTCACAGCGCGTAGTCCGTTAGTTTTGATTTAGGGCCACAATCCTCCCCTATAAAAATACATCTGAATGACAAACTTCATAAAGGTGGAGGTGCCACTGCTGCGTCATTTGCTTCCAGCACAGCCAAGAATTCCAGAGATCCTCAGTGATTTTGGAGATTATCCTGTTATTTGGGATTATTATTCCACATTTGCTAGGGTTATAGAGAGGCAGCATCCCTCAGCACAACCTTTCTTGGGGCAGATCTGTTGCATCCTGACCTTATCTGCAATGGTAAAGTGTCCACAAAGGGCGACTTGGCTTCTCTTGCCAGTGCCACACAGGGAAAAGATGGACTCCGAGGGCTTGCTCCGTGCCCTTGGGCACATCGCTGCTCTGCACTGCTTCAAACTGAGGAAAAACCCCACTACTTCCTCACCAGCTATGCGCTGATTTACACTTTGTTAAGTCATTTAAATATACTGCCTGAAGTGTAAAATCTGTGATCTGTCAGCAAACTTCAACTTTGCAAAAACTGTTGCTATTTATTATAGTAACATGCTATATGTATACCAAGAGATAGCTTTGATAGAACAGATCCTATCTCAGACAAAAATACGGAATAAATGATGTCCCAAGGTCTCCTTCAACCCTGTTTTCCATGATGTTATGCAAAGAAAGAGCAGAGCACCAACCCTATCGACAAGCTCTTCCGCAGGTACGTAATTCCCAGCAGCACTGCCACTCCAGGGCATCCACCCCTTTGGATGCCGGCGTGCGCCGGCAGCTGGAGCAGGCAAATCCCTCCTCTGCTCGCGCACTGCAATAAGCTCATGTGCTGCAAGTTTTCAAGCTGCCGCAAGTAACGAAGATGCTTTCTCAGACCCTTATTCATGCCATCTAAGACTTAATCACTTCAAATGAGCAATAAAAAGCAGTAGAAAAAAAAACCCCAAACTCGAGTTGCCAAATGGTGGCAAAGAAAACATTTCCAAATCTATCAAATCTCTACAACCTCAGTTCTTCCACAGAAGGCCAAGAGGGTTTTAGCACCATTGTTCAAGGGATTTTCAAACTACAATTTCATTTTCTCTTACTAACAGAGAAACTGTGCCCCACAATTTCAGGCAGAAGAATAAATTATTTTGTGGGGAAAAGGAAGGTTAGAACAAGTATTTATTTATTCAAATAATTTTTACTAAATAGGAAGACAGATTTTTTGCTTTTGTTTATAATTCGTATTTTTAATTTTAAAGCTTCAGTATACATATTGTAAGAGCATTGTAAACGTCACCTTCCAACAAATTTTCACTGTTGCTTGCAAGCTTCATCAGGACTAGCCCTGCCACCCAGACCTGCAGCCACCCCAGTGCCGAGCCAGCCCTTGGGCACGTGGGCTTCACCCTCACACCCAACACGAGAAAAACGCTCTTCCATAAACACTTTACAACTTTGTTTCTTTTGAAACTCCCATTGATTTCAGTGGGAGAGCAAGTCAGACTTAATAAGACTAGAATATAAGGAAAGATCACAGAAGAGAAAGGGGAAAGAAGGAAAGGGATGTTTATTCAAGAGAAGGTAGCAAGAGTATTTGTTTATGGTAAATACATTTTAAAAACTACCGGTATTTTTTTGCAGGCATTGTAACATGTAGTATGCATTGTGTTTGTTATTGCTTTTGGGGTTAGCTTTTACTTTTATATTCATTTTTGTTGTTCTTTTTAGATGAAATAGCAAGTGATTGGCAGGAATCGTGTAAATCTGAAAGAACGCTCATTAATTTTCCACATTTCTCTCCTATATTTTCAGAGATTAGTGCATGTAATATTTTAATGCTATGGCATAAATATGCATGCGAGTGAGCACTCCTATAATTATACACTTGTAGCGTGTGTGATAGTGATATCCATGTGATTACATACAGGACATGTGGTAAAATGCATTTAACATGCAAGCTTGTTCAGGGTACAAGGCTGGCAGAGGGAGTTTCACACCAGTGAGATTTAACAGTCAAGTCTCTGTCATGGTGGCTGAGAGCTCAATTTTTGACCAGTAAAGAGAGGAAGTCTGTATTGCCAATAGATGTGGTATTTTCTCTCCATTAGTGATATCCCTGAGCAATAACATTAAGATTGAGGACATTCTTAGAATCAAAAATATTAATTTGTTCTAGAGACATTTTAAAATAAAAAATTTCAAATTTAAATTTATCTGAGTTGGATTTATGGCAGGTTATGTAGTAGATTTATGGGACAAAAAGCCACTTTATAAAACACTTCATATATTAAAAGAAGAAGAATCATTGAACTATATATTCAAATTATATAATATTCAAATTATGAGAAATCAAATCTAAAGACCCATCTCAATAATTATCTTCATAAAGACTATATAGACATCTGTATTTCTGCTAATGACACATGTGGGATAAACAAGACAAAAGATGGGAAGCAAAATGGGATATACTGGAAGGAAGGAAGGAAGAGATGTAGTCACTGCAGAAGTTCATATGTATTTATCCAACCCAACCTAGAGTCCATCATTATGAAACACTGAACTAGCTGAAACAGTCTCCAGGTCCAGGAAAACCCTGTGGCCTCTCCCTGCCCGGGCGAGCCGTGCAGCAGGTCCTCCCCAGCGCGGGAGTCACGGACCTGCAGGACATGCAGCCACGGAACGGGAAAGCTCCTTTCCTCCTCAACTGAAAGAGGCATCTGCACCTCTTGCGCTCCAAGTGCACGGCTCCGAATGCTTCCTAAGTTTTCTGGTTTGAATTCTTGGAAACGTGTGTAGCTTCAGGCACAGACAAATGCAATTTTTGCTATTTGCTCATGACTGCAACCCAAACACACACATTTGTGATCAAACCCATGTTAGCGTGCCCAGCCACTCTGTTTGCCCATGGTATCCCAGGAGCCAGATTTCCCTGCTCCCCACAGGACCATCCATCTTACAGGTGCAGCACACTATCCTGTCTCCCAATTCCCGCCGGCAGAAGGATATATTAGTTTTCCTAATTCAGGCCTTCTATCCGTTCAAAAACATGGGCAGAATTTATTTCAACAGATGAAATGACTGAAGATTATCCCGAAGAGGAACAATAAAACATGCTATACACAACAGTTAAAGAACATGTGCCACCCAAAAAATAGTTTAGTACTTTAGACAAACATGGGAGGACTGATTAATTTATTTATGTATATAGGCAACTGAATCAAATGTGGGCCACTTCTTAGTGAAAGTCTTGGGGTTTGCTACTGACAGGTTTACATCTCTTTATAGCAGCGTGCTTTTACCACGGTGGTGACACTGTGCTTAAAGAAAAGCGATGGGCATGCTTCAGAAGTGGGAAGGTATTTAGTGTCCTCATAGTAATTACTGCCAGGGACCAAATATTTTGACAAATTAGTGGTCAGATCTGGGCTGATAGGATAAACCTCAGTTCATTGAAAATTTTAGCCCTTCCAGTCATCGCTCAACACCTGGGCAAGAACCAGGTCAAAACAACACATCTGACATGCTGTGACAAAGAGCAGCAAGCAAGATCAGAGTAGAAACTCCGAGTCCTTGATGGCCTCTCTCTGTCCTTCTGCCTGAAAAAATGGTATTGGAGGCAATGAGCAACCACACAAGCTCATTCCAACAGCTTGGGGAAAGGAAAAGATCACTAATTTACCCATTCTGTGGTCAAAATCATTCTGTCTCCCAAATACCTCATCAGAAAAGAGGAGAGGGGGGAAAAAAAAAAAAAAAAAAATCAAACCGTAA
>JAVJGI010000036.1:22730190-22741874 GCA_035590275.1 Ibycter americanus | reverse complement strand
GGAGAGGGGGGAAAAAAAAAAAAAAAAAAAAGACAAGCGTAAGTATTCTTTGATTAAATTCAGGGATGGGTTAAAATGTAACTGACAAAAAAAAAAGGAAGAGTTTTGATTATGGGGATTTCAAGGGTCTCTTCCTCCTGATGTCCTTTCCATCTCTAGAATAATGACTCTCTAATCCCTGATAACGTTCCTCTCTTATCACCAGAGGTGCGGACACTGGGGCAGCTGGGAAGAGGAGAGCAGCAGCCCGACCTGTGCCAGGTTGGTCCCCTTAGTCACAGGACAATTCCAAAAAGTCTTTGAACAAGAAAATGCTCTTTTTTTTTTCTTTAATAGTATGACTAGGTCTGTCTGGGAGACCATGTATATAGGTCATCTCCTTCCCCAAAACCAACCCAAAAGTGAAGGGCTTTGCTGTGAAGAGGCAGCTATGATTTAAAAAACAAACAAAAAACCCACCAACAATAAACTCCAAAACAAATCAAACAAAAAAAAAACCCAAAACCAAAAAACAACTTAAAAAAAAAAGAATCAAGCCAAAAATGCAAAATGGAATAGCTAAACAGGGCAACAGGGCCAAACGCAGACAAAAGCAACGCGCTGAACCCACCTGGAGAGCAACACAGGCCACCCAGCCCCGCCGCCACCGCCTGGGCTTTGCGGCGGCAGGAAAATCCACTCGGGCGCATGCGGCTGGAGAGCATCTCGCGGCCGTGCCGGGGCCACGCCGAGCGCTCCAAGTCTTTCCCCATCCCTGTCACGCGGTGGAGATTGGCTGCCGGAGCATGGCAGGGAGGGGGGATGTACTGGTAGGTGGTGGGGGAATCTGGCTGGCTAGGGAGGGTGGCTCCCCCTTTTTTATTTTATTTATTTTTTTTAAGATACCTACACAGAACAAAAAAAACCTCCATTTATTCCTTTTGGGTCATATGAGGGAGCCACTGGCAAAGATAATAATATATGAAGCAAGAGAATGAGAGGGAGAAAGAGAGGGAGGGAGGGGAGGGAAGGAGGGAGGAAGGGAGAGAGAAGCAAAAGGCTTTCTATTATTCGGGACACTGGTGATGCACACTGAGGCAGTTGGAAGATTAAATTAAGTATTATATCTGCTGACCCCATTGCCATGGTTACCGGACAGCGGAAAATATTAATCAAGCCAAGCCTTTTCAGCTGAACATACCAGAAAAAAATGCTAAATATAAATATATATGTACATATTTGCTGCTCTGCCATGCTAATGTGGAGTGCCAGCAAGCAAACCACCTGATATCATCAAGATAAACAAATTTAAAATATCCTTGCCGCACGAGAAGGCTGACGTCAGCGTGGCAAGCGCAGCATGGGGAACGGGGGCTGCAGCGCGCTCGCTCTCCCTTCAGCCGATTAAAAAAGGAATTTGAATAAGGAACGGTAACATCTTGCTGGGTGCCTGAGCTGGGGCTCAGGCATTTAGGTATTTAGGGCTCTCTTCCCGTAGGGAACTAAAGCACGATCTCTCAGCCAGGGCAGCACCATCCAAAGGCAGGCAGGAGGTCAGAAAGCCTGCAAGGGTGACTCGGCCGAGGTGCCAGGCTGCTGCGCAGCGCCAGCCCGCCCGCCCGCGCACACCTCGCCGCCGAGCCATGACGCCACGGCCACACCACGCGCCTCCCATGGGAAATTAAAACCATTCCCACCAACTTCGTCTTCACCTTCAAACTAGAATTAGTGCTCAGAGGAAACCTAGCTGAAGCCTCGGTCTGTACGTCAGGAAGTATTCTTTGTTTGTGAATTCTGCGTATGTGACCTGCAGGTCTCTGCCTTCCTGTAAGTGTGCCACGGACCCTGTTTGCCGAGTACGTACACAACACACTCGCACCGAAAGACAATATTCAGGTATCTAAGGCGATAGAGAACAAACATTGCTGAGTTGGAAAGAGAACATGACCATACTATTACATTATATCCGAGTAAGCCTGCGTCTGCTGCCCTCACCCACCACGGGCACCCACGTCTCACCTGGGCTGGCATGAGTCAGCTTTGCAAGGAACCCCTTAGGCTTTCACAAAGGAAAGAACCCAACCAAAACAAAAATGTGTCAATAATAATTATAATGCTGATATTAAACTTCTATCATTTTTCCAGCTCTAAGCTTAAACCCAGAAACAGGAATAACAACACATATTAACCTGTCCCTTTCCATGCAGTAAATCACCGGCTTAACTAAAAAGGGACTCTAAACCCCTCATTCTCTGCCTTAAACACATATTAAAAAGGAGATGTCCATACAAAGAGAGTATTTTCTCCCAGTCAACGTGTCCACTTTCACTTTGTTGCCTGTTTCTGTCTTTATTTTACAGGTAAGTTTTTGCAGCTGCTGCAGACCTGTGTGATTTTCCCTGAAGTATTTAAAATATGCAGAATACTGAGGCGACAATTGCACATCCTTTGCTGTGACCTATCCAGGTACTGAGGTGCTAGAGAAGAGATATTAGAACAAAGTGAAAAATAAAGGAATAAAATGTCAGTGGACCCAATGAAAAAGCCAAGCATTTTAAAGGAATTCAAGATGGGAGCAATTAATACATTAATAAACATGCTTTATAACAGCTTCTTACAGAGCAGTATAAGTGGTATCTAGTAGATCAGCTCAAATGACAACTGAACTCAAATGATGAAACATTTGGGTTAGTTTGATGCAGCAGTACAAGTCAGCTGCTTAACGGGAAAATTGTGCATCTTGAATCTACCAATGTTTTTGGGTACATCAACAATTAAAAAAAAAAGAAAAAGAAAAAGGTGGTTTGACAAGAGTAGCATTTAACAAGCAACTGTTACAGCATTGTTGGCCCCCCTTGGTACTCTATGCTAAGAAGAAAAGAGAAAAAGAAAAAAAAAAAAGGGAAAAGATATTCCGTAAGTAAACAGAAGGCTCTCAGCTGGAACCGAGCAAACCGATGGCAGCGGTTTGGCAGAGGCTGGCATGAAGAAACACACGTTTCCGTAGCAGCACGCACAAGGAATTTCGGACAGAAATACATTGCCATTGCCCCATTCCGTACCAAGAAAAGCACCACAAATTTCCCAATACCTGTTCACGGGTCAGCACGGAGGAGCACGTGCTGGACTGCAGGGGCCAGGCAAGCCCAGCGGCAGCCACAGCCCCTCTCCCAGGGGCGCAGGCTCCAGCCACCCCACGCAGCCACGCGCCACATGCAGGCACACACAGCCACACGTCATCCCATAGCAGCCTTTTCAAAATACAGCAGATTGAGATCATGAATACAAATATGCATATAAAATATTTTATAGATTATACAAAACAAATGTTCTGGTTCATTTACAGTTCTGTAAAAACAGAGCCAAATTTACTGAAGGCATAAACAAGTACATCTATTTCATTTTTAAAATGTTAATGAAGAATGAGATTGTTATTTGTTCTTGGTCTATTTTGTGATTTTAGCCAATAGTTCTAGTGATAATTATCAACTGTTTATATTTAGATAAAAGCAGTCCATATGGCAATAGCAGAACAATCTGATGTTTAGATTCTCAGCTACATGTTTTCTATAAATAATGTGATTGAATAACTGTAACAAATTATTTCATCAGTCTAAAAGCAGATACCAATATATAACAACTAAGAAAGCCATTTACTCATTATCTGCAAATAATAAATACCTTCCCAAGTACATTTAACACTTAGGAAAATACAAAAATATAAAAATACAGTTATTAACCCATAAATGTTTACATGAACGTATCTTAAAATTTACTTCTTAATTTCCCGTGAACACACACACACACACAAAGCATTAGATGGGTTCTTACGATAATTAAAGGACCTGCCTAATTTTGCACGCTTAAACACTTACTCTTATTTTATACATTTGTATCTGAATCTTACCCAAATATCATCCCTATTCAAACTGTCCTACCAGCTTTGCAGATTTCAAACCTTACGGATGCCCCTCCTGAAAGGGACCTTGACTCTCGATATGGGGACTCTGCTGTTTTGAAAATACTTGCAACAGTCAAACTAACGTCACTCCCGACATCACGGCAACGTTGCACGCACCCGGGGAGAAAGGCTTCAGCAAAGCCTTCCCAGGGTTTTCGGTCTCAGTACGCTTAACGGGGATTCCCAGGTTGCACAGCCCTCCTCCTCACACAAAGGAGCAACCCCAAACCCGAACGTGGACGGGCGGCAGCATGGGCAGCGTGGGCAGCCACCCCTTCCCCGCAGGGAAAATGATTGCGGCACAATGGCCAGCACGGACAGCTTAGGGCAGCTGTGTCATATAAATTGTCAGCAATGACCATAAGCACTCAGAGAAACAATTTAATTCCTCACTCCCGCCATCATGGGCTGATATATTCTTTCAAGGTCATTACCCAAGGCTAGGAGGGTCGCATGATTAACGAGTGACATGTCCAATGAGGGCGGCTGTGCCTGAGCAGGCCTTATATTAATTAGACAGAAGCACTGAAAAATAAATGGTGCCTGGCAAGGAGGGGCCAAACTCAAACCTCGATGGCTGCTGCACCTCCTCAAACTCCAAAATCACCACCCTGCTCCTTCCCCTTAATAGTAAACCACCACTTTGTTACAGAAATTCACAAGCAGGATACACAAAAGATGCTTCTTTCCTGGTTTAAATGACTTGGGTTCTTGCCTCAAGTTTCCCTTGAGCCTTTGTTTTATGCTTTTCTTCCTCCTTGCCGTAATTCACCGACTTATACTGCCTGGAAGCATAAGAGACTACTATTCACAATTAACTGTGCATCTGAAAAGCAAATTAAAAACAAAAAAAAGTCCCAAGGCTTACAGGTTTGTGCCAGCCACTTGGAGAGACCAAGAGCAATCATTAGAACATACACTGGCCCATCACCAAAACCTTTAGCAATCTAACCCCATCCCAAACCCAAAAATTCTTCATAACAGTTTTGCAAGTTGAACATTTTTCTGAAAAGTAGAAGCCACTCTTCTGCCCTAGGTGCCAGGCAGGCATTCCTAACTGTGTCTCTTGCATCTCCACAAAGAAAAAAATTAACAATCCCATCAAGGAAACAGTTCATTTTCAGAAACTTTCATCAATCAGAGAGGAGACACCTTGTGATCAGCCAACAGAATGGGCTATTGCCTTTAAACTGGAAAGACAACCAAAAAAAGCCGCAAACCTTGAAACCAGGGCGGCTGCTGCTGCTAACACCACCAGAGATGAGATTCAGTTATCACAAAACACTTCTTCAGGTCATCAGCAGATGAAACCTACCCATCTCTCTTTGCCACTGCCTCTCTCACGGGGTACAGAGGCAATAACCTCGTATTGCGATTCTAGCAAACGCTGGAAGTGTCAAAGTGCTTTTTTTAGAACATTCTGAATGGTGAGCATGCGTGCAAAATAACCAAATACAAATATCGGTAACCAAATACAAATAAGAATCCCTTCAAAAATTCAGTTCAGTTATTTTTTTCTGCATCAACAGATGCAGCATTATGTTCAGCATTAATAGTGACTTTCGCACAAATACACCTTGGCATAGCTCTCCTTGTCCCAGCTAGAGCAACCGAAAAGCTTTCTTCTATCCTATGTCTCCACACCAGTGGCAGAGGTGCACGCAGCGCCCTGGAACGCACGGGGCAGCTCAGAGGAAGCTGCAGAGATGGTTTAAGTCCCACCTGAACACACACCTCGAGTGCCCCGGCTCAGCTGTGCCTTTCAAAAGTCCTCCCAGAAAGGCTCAGAGAAGTCCAGGAGCGACTGCTAATTACAGCAGTGCTCACAGCCCTTCATTAGGCAGCGCACTGCTGTCAACCAGCAGGTGTGCGGGAGCCCATCCCAGTGCCAAGCCCCTGGTACTTGCCATGGAGCGCGCCTGCCGGCCGAGCGCCGCTGCAAGGAGCCTCTTGGCACAGGGTTTCCAGGTGCATCACCCGTAGGACTGTGCAGTGTGGGACCACCGCAGAGCACCACACCAGACCGGACATGTTCTCAGCCCAACTGAGCCAGCCTCGAAACACAGGGAAGTCCGAGCATCCCAGGCTGTTCCCACTGGGGGGATTTTTTTTTTTTTTGGCCATGGAGAGACCCTAGATCTTCTCCATCTGCCTGTGCTATGAGCTCTTTTTGAACACCACCTCTCCCTTAGCTGTTGGATGCTTATGTCCCCTGCCAGTTGCAAGTGCCAAAGCGCAGGTGAGCCCCCACCCCCTGTGGCTTAGGCACTGGTAAAGGGGCGTACCATCCAGAATTCAAGGACAATGTACTATAATACTATGCAAGCTCACTTCTTGGCACTTATATGTTTTCTATAATAAAGGAAATAAAACTATTTGGAACGTTTAACACACTTCTCTCAGGTTTTTAGCCATTCCATAAAGACAGACAAATATTATGCCATACGGTAGAAGGGGAAATATCCAACCGAAGATTAACTGACTCGCAAGGATAAGCTAATAGCAAACAATACTAACAACCATAAATTAAGGCCACACAGCTAACCAGCTACATAAACTTTATATTTAAGAAATAAAGGCCCCTCTGACGGCTGCAGCTGTGACCTAACCGCTCTACCATGATGCCCCTCCGAGGAAACGCTGTAAATAGTACAGCTACCCACACAGCCTGCAATCCTCCCAATACCATTTTTTCAGTTACTCGCCACATTTTATAATCCTGCTTATTCTCAGAGCAAACTAGATGAATTTCTGCCATTTTGCTTCCCTGGTGGTGTGTCTTGCCAGCTCCTTTCCCATCCACCATTTCACAGGGTTTCATTGCTCCCCAACCATACACTTGTACTTTTGCATGTTTACAGTGCTCCTGCCTCTGCCTCTTGTTTGTGAGCAATAACTGGGCTCCCGAGAACCTGCAAGAAGGTCAGACTTCCTAAAGCAGTAATCCACCCTCTGATTAATGCACCCACGACACACAGCACTGTACACACCGGTCTCAATTGGTCTGGGGATATCGCGCCTGCTGTGCCATGCTGAACTGATTTGATGCTATTAAACCAAGAGAGATGCACTGTCAGCAAAGATGCAGCTCAGGACTATCTATACTTACTATTTGGAGAAAATATCTTTGGACACCACCTCAACCTCAGATTTCCCCACAAAAACCTGGAAATCATTCTGCTCACTCAAAACTACAGCACATTAAACTCTGCTTGGTTTAGGTGTTCAAACAGAAAGAGGGAGAACTGCTTAAGTTTCACCACATTCAGGTGCTGCTAACAGGTCTGGCTGATGTTTACAGGTTAGTATGAAAGTACTTTAAACAAAGACAATGTACTCAGGATCTACCTGAGGAAGAAGGACCTAATTTTCCAAGATTCTCAGCACTCACAGCTTCAAATGACCTCAATGAAGTCAACTCAACAGTTTCGCAAAATTACATGCAAGTGTTCTTGATATTCAACCATGTGTTCAGCCCACAATATTGTGATGCCTTCCAGCTACTCAGGTGAAGTACTAGAAATCACAACACCCTCCTGTACTTTACCTTATCACGTTTACTAGGCAGCATTTTCTCCTCAGTCACAGTCAAATTTCTGATGATGCAAACCACTCATCTACCTTCCAGTAGAGCTTAGGGCCACAGGCAGCACACGGCTGAAGTGGCCCCCATGCTATTAGAAGCACGAATCTCTCCAACATCCACACACACACACACTCCAGACTGGAGTGGCTGCCCCACACACACATCGGATGAAATCTTCACCCAGTAGACTACTCACACCATTCCTGAGGCAGAGGCACCTTCATGGCTCCACTTGTGCCAGCAGGTTCTTGCAGCCAAGCTGGAAGCTCTGCCTGGTGTGGGAGGGCAGCCAGGCCGCCCATCTGCAGGCACAGGTGAGCATGCTTTGAACTGATCACTGGTAATTAACAATCCCTATTAACCACCTGTAATTTCACTTGCTAATTTTTTCAGAACCCTCATTTTCTACTTCTAATACATTATGACATAAAGTAGTCATAACACTAAAAGTTAAATCTGAGTAGCAGCATTTTTTTAGGGTGTCACTGCCATAATTACACTCATTAACTTTCCTTTATTCTCACTACACAGACTAAAAAGGACAGCAGAAAAAAAGCAAAGCTCTTTGCCCTAACTGCAAACTTTATGTCCATTACCTGCTTCTTACAATCTACCATCAAGGGTTCCAAGACAATTTTAAAATTTCCCCAGAACATCTGTTGGACACTTAAACAGAAAAGCACCCCAAATGGAAAGATGGAATTTAGACAAACAGCTGAATACTAGTGGCTGGGATGTTAATTGGACTCAGAAATCATTTATTTTTTTAATCCAAACCAAAGGTTCAACTTATTTTCTAGCAACATAATCCAGACTGATTTTCTTCTTCCTTCTGAAAAACAAAATTAACAAGAAATTTAAAAATCTAGCACAAAAGGAAGCTTTGTCAGAAGTGGGGAGCGGGTTACCACAGCCCTAGTTGTATGTCTTCACCAACAAAGAATTCCGTACATTCATTACACTTCCATTCTTCCATGTTAGTTCTCATCACTGATACTTCTAGGCTGCTTGCAGGCTAGAGGGAGAATTTTCCAGGTTGCCTCATCATAACGCGCATGCTGTCCATACGCAACACAGGTGAGAGTCTCTCTAGCTTCCCAGACAACCTGTAAAAATCAAACCGTGGCCCAGACCCCCCAGCCACGGCATGGTTATACAACACAATTTCAGCATCTGCAAACAGGCTACACATTCAGAAGCAGGCAGACGAACAGGTGTATCATTTTAGCAAGGCAGAAAACATTAGAGGATGTGGGCGGATAACCAGAAGTTCAGTTCTTAGGGCACCTCTGAAACAGCAGGAGGAACAAAGGTGAAAAACAGCCGATAGTATTGTAAGCAAATATTATTGAGACAGTGTAATATCAGGAGAGATAAACATATGTACATAAGCATGTACGCAGGGGCTGGGAGGGGGAGGGAATATGTCCCAAGAGCTAAATATGAGTACTTATGGCAAGCCTGCATAACAGGAAAGAAATGTGCACCTGTCTTCAGAAATGCGTATATTGTCACCACCTGTACCTGGGGGTGCACTGACAGGTCTCGGTTAAAAGGTCTATTTTAACTATGAATAATTACTACTATATAGTGACGGATAAATAAAATATATAATCTATCTTACATAATACAGAATATGTATCAGGAATAAATAATAACTATCGATAAACCCGTTTTATTACAAAACCAAAAACTGTGAACATTTCCCACTTCCCCCCCTTCTTCCACTCCTGCGGCCTCTGGCTCTACACTGCTGTTCATCACCTAAGGCAAACGCTCTCTCCCTTTCCCTCTCTGTTTCTTTAAAACTCTAAACCACAAGGCAGCATGCGAGCAACGCCATAGGTCACGATATCAAAAGCGGGAGCTTTTACAGGTGTCCTCGATAACACAGGCAATAAAAGGCGGCGGCAGCAGAAGCAGAATCACTGACCTTGTTTGATGCCGCACAGTAAAGGGAGACACAGGCACTGCCATGAGGAGTAAGATGCACCACGTAAACAGGGAGGGCTTTTCTTAGCTAAATCTTTCAAAAGTCACTTGAGCAGTTAATACATACCAAAAAAATGAGGCGGCTACTAACAGCACAAAACTCAGCCAAGCAAGACACCTCTGAGCACCACCGATGATCACCAAACCCCACTCATGACCCGCCTTCCCCCGTGAAGGCAGAGCACATGCTGCACAACAGGCGCCCAAACGTCAGCCCTTTGCCCCGGCACCCAGCGTGGCTGCAGGTGCCTGCCTACCCTGGGGCGCGGGGCTGCACCCCTCTGCTCTGCAAGGGCTCCCTCCCGCCGGGCTCCGTGCACGCCCGCACGCACACACGTGCACGCACACGCTCTCCACATGGCAACCGAGATCCCTTTGCACACACAAACAACAGCCAAAATACACAATGCCCGCTGGGCAGGGCAGCCTCTGCTGATGTAATGGGTAACCACAGTTTTGGCATGTAGGAAGGCACGCTCCAGCCCTTCATGATGGTGTTTTTCTCTTCCCTGAGAGTGACCACTAGGAATTTTCCTTTAAAAATTCTTGGTATTTCCTTAACGTAATTTCGGTTTGCCCAGAACATGACAACTTTTCCATCATCTCATTCTCCAGCCCTGGATCTCTATGGTTACTGTCCCTGTGAAAATGCATGAATGCCCTAAACCCTTTCTATGATATGGAGTTTTATGACTTTGAGCTGCTAATACTGTTTGATGCTTCTCTATTCTGAAATTACTGCATTTTCTGCCCTTCCTAGGAAGACTCCACTTCACGTCCACAAACTGCACCGCCTTGAAATCTAGCGGGAAGAGCTGAGGTTAAATCCCACTCGTTTTAGGTAGGTGCACGTGTGAATAATGGGGGGTAGCAAAGAGGCTTCTGTTGCAGGGATCGGTCTCCCGCAGCCAGCCCGACCTCTGGTAACCACAGGACAGGCTGCTGAGGCAAGTCTGGGTGACACTTCTTGCCTCTTGTCCTTTCTCCTAATCACAGACTTTTGTCATCGCTTTATTTTCTCAGACAATTTCTACCATCCTCAAGGAGGCCACATTTCCAAGGATAATTAATTTTTGCCTCTCTGCTACCCAATCCTTAAGTAAAGCTTCAAGGCAAGCTCTCCTGTGGTAGCACTGCCTCTGTCCTGCTGAAACGTAGCTGTCAGATCTATTCTCTCAGAATTTCTCTCCTCAAACACCAAGATCAGCTTGGATCTACGATGAGTTATGGCGAAGGCAGAGCAGCCTGCGCTATTTTAAAGATCTGTCTATACTAAGTGTGTACTACATGTGGGTGCACATACATGATCCACAGATGTGATGCAGAGACCACACGCTTGCTGTACAGTCCCAACACACTGCAAGCAGGCAGAGCTCACACACGCACGGAGCAGTTCCACGTGCACACACGGTATTTCTGTATCTCAATGCATCAGAATTGGTTCAGATTAATTTATCAGGCGCCTGTACGCTGAAGATCTGCAGATGTGTTCTCTGCAAAGCTCTGCAAGCAAAGGTGGGAGAGCCATTTGAATGGTGGCTTTTCAGCATCAGCATCATCAGCACAAGCAATATTCTCTGGCATGACACGAAGCATAGGCCGACATTAATTAGAGATGCCAGAAAAGAAAGATTCCTCCCCTCCCGTTCCAGTCCTTCCCTCCCAGTAACATCCAGCTCCTGTACATTTAGGAAGGGTGGAAATATCACAGGGCACTGCCAGGTAGGCAGTTCACGTGAAAAGCTGACTCTCAGGCTATTTTTAACGTGTCCCCTGTGTATCAGAGGACTATCTACGTTACATCTATTTAAGTGCGTGTGAGTTTATGTGTTAATACCTGCTCACATACAGGATAAAAAATACACAGCACAGTTAGTCAAATACATGTAAATACAGACAGAATCCTATTTATTTGGCAGACCACACAAAGGCTAAGAAATGAAAAATGCACTCACGCCCTCTGACACCCTGGCCGAGTGTATGCACGAGAGCTCTCGTGGTAGGGACTGAAGACTGGCTTCTGGCTCCCTCTCTCTCCCTCTCTCTTTTCTGTTAAGAAGATACTTTGAGCGCAGGGATTGCTCACAGTCTGGCTGTGTGATCCACATGCAGGACTTGTAATATGCCTGCTATTTCCCTCTCCCTCTCCCCCCCATCAAACCTCCC
>JAVJGI010000036.1:22712796-22730090 GCA_035590275.1 Ibycter americanus | reverse complement strand
CCCCCCCATCCCTCTTGTTCTCATGTTCAGTGGTTATTTTAGCTTAATGTGGTGACATCACAGCTCTCTTAGTGAGATAAAGCCCTCACCGTGAATACAGAATACAGCTCCACTGATCACTTCCAAATGATGGGATTTAGCAAGGTCTGGCATTTAGCGCTCATCCCTACAGCAGGAGATGCCGTGTGCTGGTGCAGCTCCGTGCCGGTTTCACTGCGAGTTTGCCCAGCCCTGCTGCAGCATGTGGGTGACAGTGTCGTGTCCTACTCTGTAAATCGGGGTGAGACCTGGGAGAGACACTTTTAATAAGTTCACTCATTTTTGAATAGCAGAGGATAACGGCTAGACACCTGTCTGCTGCAGCCACTCGAATTTGGTGGGCTTTGTATGCAAACACTGGAAGGAGACGGGTCTCAGCTGAGGAGAGACATCTCTTCTTTCACATCACAGAGCAGGCAGAACCCCGCTTTGTATTAAAATGAAAATACACTGTAAATTTTTAAAGTTGCCCAAGAACCCCACTACAACTTTCCATTTATCTGTAATTCCTCCACCCTTTTGTATCAGATTTGCAATCACCTCAACAGTTTTCATGATTTTGTTCTGCGTTCTTCTAAAATGCGAAACAAAGAAATAGCACATGATATTATAAAAACTTAACAGCAGACCAGATAAGAAATGCAGGAGGAGAATAATGCAGTCAAATAAGCTTTCCATTATTAACAACTGTGCCCTGAGGTCTACGGGCATAGTCCCAAACCCTGAATTATCTTAAATCATGAGGTTACCAATAAAGACAGCTTGGGACAGCAGAAGGGGTCTGTGATTTCAAGGGGTTTGCAGACCACATATATATGATTAACATTTCTGTGCTAAGGTTTATTACTTCATTATAGTGTTTTCCACCATAAATGAATAGGTAAAACACCTGGCTATTAAATAAAAACCTATCCCTCAGGATTATCAGATTATCACTTGAATTTAAAATCTTTCTGAATTTTTAATAATGCATAACAAATAAGATTATTTATGCACTTTCTGCGCTCTGCCTGCTGGGCCCATGGTTATGTACAGCCTCCTCTCCTGGAACGTGAGGTCTGCAGGAGGGTGCACTGACTGCTCCCCCTCTCCGCTCTTTTTCCCCCTGGCTCTGCCTGAGATCCCCACGTGTTTGTGTGGAAGGGATGAGGGACCCTCCTGGGCAGCCCACCCCCACGGCAGGCACCGCCGGGCCCCGGCCGCTCCGTTTCGGAGCGCGGGGTAATTAGCACCGCACGGGAGGCATCGGCCGCAGCGGCGCAGAGGAAGCAGCTGAGGAATCAGGGGCAGGCTGATGGGAAAGTCAAGTGGAGGCCTGGCTGTCTGAAACCTCTTCAATAGATCTGTAGTCTGGACTTGAACTCTGCCCTCTCACCTCGGGGTCCCATATTTCTTCCCCCCTCCCCCACCGCCCCCCTCCACGTCCCCATGGGCGGTGAAGGGCCGCTGGTGACCCCCGGCCGCCCTCCGCTCCCCCCGGCCGCCGCCAGCCCAGGGCCAGGGGGGGTGAACGCCGGGAGGGAGAGGCGAGACGGGGGGAGAAGGGTCCCCGACTTCCTCACAGGTAATTAAAGGGACTGTTTTCAAGGTTGCATGGGCATAAGACAATTCGGCCTAATGAAGCATCGATCGGCCGGCACCAGGGTAGACAGGAGCTGACATTCACTCAGAGGTACCTGCAGCCGGTGGAAAACACCGCGCCGGGAATCAGCCTCGCCGTGCGGCACTGCCCGTGACCTGCCTGGGGACAGACGGGCTTTCCTTTACGTGGACATCCACTCTGTAATTACACCAGCTTGTATGCTGAGTGGTATAAAATTATTAATTAGAGGGGCAAATTATTTTTGTGGCAGGGGCTTTTTGTTTGTTTGTTTTTCTTTGGGATAAATGTTCTTCGTCGTTCGCATTATAACCCCGCCAATCAGCGCTGACGGTGCTGAATGCATGAGGTCAGTTATGGAGATACAGGAAATTACTGGGGATTGGCAGGGACGTTTTTGTCAATTTGTAAGCAAAACCCTGTGTTATTGCCAGGTTTTCATCTTTTCATCACTGTCAGCCTGTGCCGGCACAAGATATCTAAAAGCAAAATCTCACCAAAGGCTGCTGGAAAATTAACGGGGGAAGATTAAAAATATATTTAAAATATTTTCGTGTAAAATAGAAATAGGAAACAGGTACTTACATTAAAAAAATTAAGCCAATTAAGCCCCCTGGAAGTGCTGACATATAAAGCTCGCTGCTCACCCTAACCAGGCATCTGCTCTCTCGCTCGGAAGCCGAGCAGCTCGACAGCACCGTGCTCCCTGGGCTCCCAAACCTGCCCTCGCCTCACCCAGCCCCTTTCTTCTGTCCCAAACGTTTGCATTTGTAGGACGTCTGAATGGCAATAAAAGGGCCAGGAAATGATAGTTGTGCCAAGTAAATTGGGGTGAATGCTGGGGGAGGGGAGGACGGATCGATTGTGAAACAACTTGCGCATTATCTGGGAAGGATTTGCTCACGGTCCTGCACTGCTCCGTGTTACAAGAGGCCCCGCACTCAACAATAGCGTGTCCCCTCGGAGCAGGAAACACAAAGGGAATTTGCTCTGACTCAATCCACACAGTGAGGCCCCTCTGGGGCTAAAGAGGGTCACTTTTACCCTGGCTAAAAATAAAGAAAAAAAGATTTTTTCCCCCCTCTAACGCACACACACACATATGCGCACACACACGATCTAGTTGGAGAAAGCAGCCCGCCTCCACTCGACGAGATGCTTAAAAATGACGAGCCCTCTCTCTCATTTTTCTTCCATTTAGACTTTAGGATATATCAGAATTTACTTGAAAAAAAATTTAAATAAGTAGAATGTGATCAAAGGACAGCAAAACAGCCCCTTCCTTTTATTCCATTTACTTGTATAACAAGTGCCTTTACTAGGGGACTGCTGCAACACTGGCCCCTACTAACAAAGGAGGTGACACTGTTAGGGCACAGAACTGTAAACTGAATTTTAAGAGACATGCAAGAGCCTAGATATCAGGGTTCTGCTGTATTCACATATATTTGTTTTCTAATACTTCGCCTTTTTTGTTCAAAACAGCAGTGCGTTCTGCTTCTAATCCCAAATTCTTTCATCGAGAACAGGTCAGTAAAGAAAAGCAGTAATTGTGTGCAACACCTGCTGAAATAAAAAAAAAAAAAAGTTTTCCCTAAAAATCACTAAAATGTAGCTCAGCAGATTCTATCTGCATTAATTTGGCTGAACAACAAGATATTGCTGGGGACAAACTCTGAATAAAGCGGTCCCGAGTTCCCAGAATTGGCACAGCTCAGCCTAAACAATGGCTGCTTCCTATTCACCTTAACCCAGCTTTTCAAAAGAACATCCCCAGAAACACAAAGCATCAGCGGGAAATGGCAATTTTATGAATCCTAATCAATCAAAGGGCTTATTAACTCAATGTGAAGCCAGATTAAAATCTTTAATTATAAATCGTGCTAAAAGGAAAAACAAAATGTACTTATGGTACATTGAAAATTCCGGATATTAACATAGTTGCCATTATCTCTCTCAATATTAAATTTCCCCTCCCTGCCCTACAACATGCTCACCTTTTTCTGTTCCTAAAGAACAGAACTGTAGAGCAAACTCATTTTTCTCCTTCCCAGGCTTATTAAAATGTATTCTTTCTCCCCGCACACTGGGGTTTGCAGGGGAGCAGGGTGGGTGTTGGGGGGGTGGGAAGCCCCATCCAGCCGCGCAGGCAGTGGCGAGGGGGAGCGGTTGTTTATTAAGTGGGCTGAGTCGGAGTTACAGATTATTTTTTTTTGGGCCACAATCAAATGTGAAGCATTTCTGCTAATGAAAACGGCATGCATGTCTGTGCAAGCGCGGGTGATTGGCAGGGCTGCAGATTGCTAGCCACAGGAAGGGCCCTCGCTGCAAGCGCCGGTGTGAGAGGGGCTATGGGTGCTTTTTTATCAGGCAGACATTTGGGAAATGACCACGGCAAATGTAATCACAGTTGGACGGGAGGGTGGGGGCGGGGGTGAGGAGAGAGCAGAGAATGAGATTCGCATGTTTTATTTATTTGTTCAAAGTCACGGTCATCCCATTGTGTGTCCCTCTCCGCGCCTGTCATCTCCGGCCCCTCAAGCCCACCCCCTGCCCCAGCCCCATTGTCAGCACCCGAGGCAGAATGCAGCTCGGGTTTATCATCAAGCACACCTAACTTCTCCAAAGCACAGCGTTTGGCCAGAAAAGGGCTTATTTTCCTTTTGGAATATTAGTATTGTCAAAACAGGCTCTAACTATGTTGTAAAGCGAGATGTTCCCTGCGCAATCGCTGCGCTGCCTCTTCAGCAGGTTACTTGCCACGCGTCCCTGGCCCCGCACGCTTTCCCCTCTGTGGGATACTGGGTTTGCATTTGAAATGAAAGATCCTTATTTTGGTTTTGCACAAAATCAAGTTTTTCAAAGGAGAGCGAAATTTTGAAAAAGATACTACAGGACACGCTCAGATGATTGTAGGTCACTTCATTTTTTTTTTTTACACAGAATTCCTATTTTCCTTTCTACTCCTTTTCTCTTACTGCATTGCTTCCCTGAGATTTCTTTCTTCAGCACCCCCAAAATGAAGAGCACCTTTTCCGAACTGGGATTTTTCAGATTTGCTGTCAGTTTTGCAACTGCATTTGAAACCCTGAAACGTGTTTCCCTTCTGCAAAACTGAAGGAAAACACAGCTGGTTAATTTGAAATATAGCTTTAATTTAAAAAAACTGGAACTTAATCTTATATTTTACGAATGACTGGTTGGCTCCAAAATGCTCACAAAAGTGGATTTCACACCTTAGGGGAGGGAATCACCTTCTCTGCTCTCTAATTGCTGTCTGACAGTTCGGCACTCTGTCCTGAATTTCCACTGCTGTCCCCAGACACCAGAGATCCTCTGCCTGGCTATTTTCAGACCTGCTCCGGCGCAGGCAGGGGCCATGCCTGCGTGTGCTCAGTGAGGTCCTCGTGTTCCTCGGGCAGGGTAAATAATTCACATTACTGCTTTTCAAAATACGAACAACACCTGACTGTAAATCATGCCCAGCAACACAGAAATGGAAGAGCTTGGGAACACGGCAAAGAGAATTTAAAAAATATAATCCACCCGGTACTGAATCCTTCTGTGCTGAATACACAGGTCTCAGATTTTGGGCTTTTTTCTCACAAATACACCCCCTGCACATACACTTTGCATTATTATGCAGTATACCCTGAATACAGAGTACTGGATTATTTTAGGGGGATAAATACTACATATGCTTCTTTGGCTGCAGACACTAATGCACGAACATTTATAGAACTCCTTTAAACGTTAAATGCCACGTAATAGTGATATTCCTTTGAAGATGATCATTAGACCTAATAAACAGGATACTGGAGGCACAGATCTTGTCCTCTTCAGTTCCTGCGACTGCCTTTCAGTAAATTCAGAAAAGATCCTTTGTGCCTAACTCGGTTTTCATTTCATTGCTTTTAAATTTGTTCAGCTTGACTTTTGACACTTTAGAGGCTTAGCCTTTTTTAAGTACAATAATATAATAAATATTTGTGTTGCCAAAGAAAAAGTGAGTCTGTTGTTAGTGTTATATAAAGCAGGATCTCTTTTTCATTCGTTTGTTATAAATAATTCACACAACTATGTGCATTTTATAAACATAATCTTTAGGAAACTGATACTATCAAACATTTTTGAGACAACACTCAGAAACATATACATATGCACAAAGTATTTACTACAGTGTATTTGAAACTGTAAACAAAAAAAATTGTTAATGAAAGCAGAAAAATAAAGATTTTATGTAAATAATTATGTTAATACAAAGTGTTTTCAGACTTATTTACACAAATTAGTCATCTGAATGACAAAAAGCTTTGACAAACTACAAACACCTATCAAAAATCATATTATTTCACTCATTTTCCCTTGCAATTTCCATCTTTAGCTTGCCTTGGAAAAAGAAGACAGATTCAGAAACTCCCCTGCTATCTGTCAATACAGTAGGAACAAGCCTAGTCAAATGCATTTTTCTTTACTTGTATGTTCAAAAGTGTGTTCATATTTTTTCTATAAAATATTCGAAGAAATTGCTTTTTTAAAAAGTTTAAAAATTAAACAAGATAAATCTATATTAATCCAAAATTATTTTCCCTAAAATACTCATGTGCAGCAATTCTGGTTTGATTAGGGAAAACAAATCGTATTTCCAAGTAACAATTTAATATGCAGAAAATATCTTCTTATTTTCCAACTGAAAACACTTTAAAGTAATTCAGTAAAGAAACGGTATATTTAAGATGAATAGGAAAAACACTGTGCAGGAACTACCTAAAGCTCCACATCTGCATTCTTTGTACTTCTTTCTATCAATCTAAGTTTAGGATGTTAAGTATTCCTATTTTGTTTCTGCTAATGAAACGAGACTTTCTTGCACTGTTAGAAATTACCATTTGGAAAAAAACTTACGTTATTTATAAAATCCAACCACTACATTTCAAACAAACTGTTTTCACTATTTTAAATGCTCTTTTAAATGTCTGGGACTTCCTTGCTGTTCAGCTTTGCAGTCCCGCGGCAACTGTACGAATTCCATTATTCCCAAGAACAACAAAACCCCATTTATATTAACAGATGCTTCTACATGCACTTGCGTGGTCAGAGATAAAAAGGCGCCATGGCATAAATAGTTCCAAATCATTTAATCTGGATTAATCTCGCCCTGCGTTTGCCCCATAAACCTGACTTTTCGGAAGCGTGGTAGGCGAGGAGCAGCATCCTAGGGCTCTCCAGGTGCCCAATTAGACTCCTCTCCAGACCCTGGTTCAGCCTCGGTCTCTCTGTTGGGGTAAAACCATTTATCTTTATCATTCCCAGGGCGGGCAGGCAGGAGGGGCGGGGGGAGGCCCTCGTTTCGCCTGTTGTCAGCGGGCATTGATCAGCCCTTCCTGGCTGGTGGCGGAGGTGAGGGCAGCTCCCCCAGGAGCCCTTCGGGGCTGGGCCACGTCGGGGAAGCTCTATTGAGTCATGATCCGAATGACTGCTCATTGAGGGAAACGGGTATTGGCGTCCCCATCAGCCGGAGACACCCTGGGTAACGCTTAAACAAGTCCACTCTGTTAATGTCAGGCCACCCGGGACACGTTCAGCCTCTCTGCTGACCATTAGACCCGTTGATGGAGTGGACAATAAACTTGACAGGACAGGCTGGACACCGCTGCGGAGCACGCCTGTGCCTGCCCGCGCGGGCAGCGCTGCCGGGGCTGGGGCGGGCAGCTGCCCACACCGCCGCCGGGGCCACCACCGCCCGCACTCAGAGGGACAGCGGAACGTCCTCCAGCAACGCCTCGGCCCGGGAGCCAAACCCAGGATGGGGAAGGGAAATTCTGTAGTTTTCAGGGTTTGCTTTAACTTCTCTCTTCCAAGTATCTTTTCTACCGGCTGGACAGTTTGGAACCTCTTTCTTAACTGCCCTCTATGATAAAAACCAATTTGTTATGACTATGGAAAGATGAGAATGTATGTAATTAACTTCACATTGGTTACAACACTTTGAAGGCAGTTTCTAAGAGCAGTTTATTTCATGCCATGTCCTTCAAAAAGAAAAGAGTCAAATGGGAAAATAGTAAAATCAACCACCCTCCATCCAGAGAACAATTCTTGGGCGAAAAAATCCAAGTATCAATTTTGTATTCATCAATAAATAAAAAAAAAAAAATTAATAGGAAATTCAACCTTAGCTGTTTTCAGAGAAAGTGTTGATAATTGCATTTATATTATTTAAAGAAATTACATTTAAATTTTTGTTACACATGAGCTTACTAGTATTTACGTTCTTAAGCTTCTGCCAGTAAAAAGGGCTCTGGGTTTGACAGAGCAAATTTTCCAGCATTTGGAAGCTTTTATCCCAATTTTAACACCTTATCTCTTTTCCTCTAGAGAATTAACTGATATTGCATTAAAACAGAAAATTATATAGAATTTTAAACAGTCCACACAACTGGTAAACTGACAGGTCATTAAAAAGCTCTACTGGAAAGAAACTTTGTCCTAAAAATTTAGGGGGTTATATATAATATACAAGCATATATATATTTACACGTGTATATATGCTTACATACACAGCAATTTTACAACAGCTAAATAATTCGTCTAAAATTAATTCCAAATAAACCCTATCTTTTAAGATTAAGTACTCTCTCAATAAAAACATTAAAACCACTGAGATTTTCTTTTAACCTAATAGTCAACAAAAAGCAACACAGCTAAAGAATATGTAAGTATAATCCAGATTATTCAGATATGATTTGTATTTTCAGTCAAACCTTAAAAGCTTTTAACAAAAGAAACATTTTTTTTGTCACTAATGCATTTTCTAATCTGTATAACTTGCTCAAATTTAAAGATTTTTTTTAAAGCCATTGAAAAAGACACAACAGTTCGGTGACACATTTCTTACTAACTTAGTTAATGTTGCATTCACATGAATCTGAAAACAAAAGGATTTTTTCCGGCTACCCATGTGATGGCATTTGGTAAATGATTTCTGTGTTTATTCAGACTGAGCCTGTCTCGCACCTACAATCTGAAAGCTGCCCTCTTAGGAACACTGGTGACAGTATCTCTTGATTTTATATCTTTTTAAATTTTTCATTGTGATTAAAATAATGCATAAAATTAAGGAGAATGCCAACTATTATTTTTCCCTGTAGGACCTGTTACTTTAAGATAATATAAATTGTCCGGTATTCTCCCCGAGTGCATGCTCTCAGGGCACAAGGGCACACAGACTCTAGATAAGTAATAATTTAGTATATCAGAAGGTGAAAAGAAAAAGCAATGTAAAAAAAAAAATGAATAAAAAGGCACATTTTTGCAGAAAGCCTTCTTCACCAATTAAATGTAACAGCTCTTGTTTATCGTAGCTGGAATGCTGTGTTTTTTCCTGGGCCTGCAGATGCAGAATCCCAGTGTCAAAGGGGAGCCGGCATCATTGCTCGGAGCCTCACCTATAGCTCCTCTTTGTGCTCTGCTTCTCTCACATCTTTTCTCTCTGCATTTCCATTTCAAGCAACTGCACAGGGATAGCAGCACGGATCAATTCTGACATCGAATATTTAGTAATACAAGGTATGTGTATTTTATATAAATATTTTCATCCAGTAGGAGCAGAACACAGCCCCTCTACATGAGAAACACAAAAGCTCCTCAATACCTGCCTCACAGCCAGCCCCCTTACCCTGCGGGTCACAAAGTTTCCCCAAAGGGAAATTGGTGAAAATTTTTGACTATGCATTATTCACGTAGTTCACTGCCTTCTTCAGAAAGTAGCTCTTGACCTGCCAGTCATCCATGGGCACTGGAAGGTGTCACAGGGCACAAAATGATTGCTTTCCGGACAGCTGGCCACAGCCGGCAGCGCCCTGTCCTGCGCCCGCTCCATTACTGCAGATACTGCCCCGTGCAAATCCCACTGACCTTACGGGGCACCTGACTAACAGAGGTGCCTGGAAAAACTGCAGAAAAAAGTCTGAACCCAGCACAGATTGCCAATCATTTATGAAAGAATTTTGTGTCATTAGGGAAATGCCCGGGGCTGAGCCATCCCCTCTGTGGGCACACGTGGATTACACAGACCCTGAACCTTTGGCAAAGCGGCTGTGCTCTCACCGCCCGCCCGGCAGGCAGTGCAGCAGGGCCCTGGTTCGGAGCGGAGCCCGTCCCTGCTGTGTGACACAAACCGCAGTATTTACACGCTTTCAGACCTTAGTGACCACAGACATCTGCCTCAAAGGGTCTGAAACGCTGCAGAGTCAAAATCCAATTTTGTATTTGAATAAACCCTAGCCCTAAATGATCTCCATTACACCTGCCGCAACATGATGAAGATAAAATTCGCAAATTTAACTTGACGTAACTGAACTTTCACCTTTGAATCTACACGGAAATTGTATTACAACAATCATTGAGGTCTCCCTGTGATAGTCATCTTATATATTATAAAATATCTACAGCCTTGGGAAAAGATACCGTGAAAAAAGCAGGAATTAAGAAAAATCTCTAACCACTTCATTTAGAAGGGGCACAAAGGAAAAATGTTTTTAAGTACATAATAAAATCCTAAAAGTTGCATCAACATGATCACAATTTTTATGTCTGCCTATTACGCATCTTCCAGAGGAAAACCCTTCCTTGCACGCTGAAAAGCTACTTGTCATGTCCAGAAGCAGGACTTAGAAGAAATAAACCTTAAGGATAAACATTTGATGATGGCTGAGGGGCAAAACTTCCCCAGCATCCACCACCCCACTGACACGCAGAGAGGAGCTCACAGCACTGCAAGGCTCGGCACTCGTAAAACACTCTCCAACCAGTTCTGTAATGTATGTGTCACCTGTATACTGCATCTGACCGTGATTCTGTACTAAAACTGGATTCTCCGTAAGTTACTAATGCCTCAGTGCATCCTTTTTTCCACTCCTTTCCTACGTTTCCGCATGGTGTCTAAAACATAAATAACCACTCCATTGGTTTTAATTGCCAGTTTCCTTAAACATACAGAACTTGCTTATTTCTTTTTCATTTTACCTTTTCAAATCACCTGCGTGGTCATCTGTTATCATTTTTGCCAGACACTTTCATGCTAACCAGCAAGGTCACTGCGAAACCTGTATTGATTTTCTTCCTAAATATCCAACTGTACAAATACATATTTCACCAACGGTTCTGAAGTCAGCCCTGAGAGCTAATGTAAACACAACCCAATACAGCTGCGAAAGCCTTTGGAACATGGAGTCATAAATGGACTTCTACAGATTCCCGTTGGAAAAAAACATGGCTGGTTAACCCTTTTTTTTTTTTTTGCTGAGTGAGGAAGTCAATTTTGCAACGAAGCAGCGGCGGCCATGAACCAGGCACCAAACACTCCCGCACTCGGGGTAGCAGACGGGCCACCCGGGAGAGCGGCCACTGCAGCCCCAGCAGCAGGATGACATTTATCTTACAAGCGTGTTCAAATACAGTGTTTTTTGCTTGGTTGACTGATTTTAGCATTCAAACATACCTTCCACTATTTTAACCCAGAGATATTCGACATTCCTACTTTGAAATATATCAAATGTAGATTTTCCAAACTTACCATCCAAAACTAGAACCTTTTAGCAATCAAGGTAAGTATCTGTAATCTCCCCTCCACTGACAGGAGGCCGGGTGGGGCTCAGAGCCAGGCCTAGGATCCCTTATATTCACCACTGAGCTTAAACACCAGGCCTGGAGCTCACCAGAACACTGCCCTGCTAGGTCAAGAATTTCATGTTGTTAAATTATTTTTTTTCCCCAAGAATGACAGAGTCCTTTCTGCAGCTGAATAAGGACCAAATCTCTCCCTGAGACCACGAGCAACAGAGATTCTCAGGTAAAAACTGATTTTCTTTTTTCTTAGGGTGGTCACCATCTAGGAACTGAAACATCTAGATCAGGATTACAGAAAAACAAACAAACAGTGCAAATGGCTAGAAAAAGTGATTCAATGTGGGACTCCGCTTCAGACATACATTTATAAGAAACCAACTTTGAATTATTGTACCAGATGTAGTCCCAGGGAAAAATGTATGCAGGCAACAGGGAGTTAAGTAAATAAATTTTTTCTTTTCTTTGTCGATGTGTTTAGTTCTCTTCCTGCCAAGACTCATTTCACTCTGCTATCTTGTGAGAGACACATATGGTGCAGTGAAATTGCCATCCAAGAAAGCATGTCCCAGCCTGTTGAGACATCATCAAATAAGATTAAAGCAAAGTAAAAATAAAAAGATAGAACGATTTTTTTTCTTTTTCTTGTACAGAGAACATCTGATGAAAGTCACTGAGGTACTTGAATGCTTCTAAAGGTTTTGCAACCATTTCTTTACTTTGCCTGGTTAAGAAAAAGGCAGAAATAACAAGTCAGTATCTCCTTTTTCTTCTTCAAGTTAGTGAAAAAATGTGTTTCATAATAAACCTGATGTATATGAATAAAATACAATATTGCCTTCTGTGCTTCTCTGGAAACAGCACTTAACTGCACAAAAATAACACTGACTTTTTGTATTGGTTGCTTCTCCACCAGCACCTCTGGCTTCTGCATGCAAAACATCTTTTGGGGCCAGGATAAAATAATCAGTCTACTAATCTAGTCCACAAAAAGGTCCAAGTTACCTCCCAAAGAGCACATTCAGGTGTCTCTGTCTACCAACTGCTACAGCAGAAACTAAAATTCATCCCCTGAGATGTGCAGAAGTCCAAGCTGCAGTATTTAAATAAGTGTGAAACTGTGGCCTGTTTTCCTTACACACGCAAAGGCCTTGGGATGCTGGCTGGGACGAAGATGACTTTACAGGTTCTTTCCCTGTAAGGACTTTTCAGCTTCCACATGTAAAAGAAAAAAAAAAAAGGACTGCATAAAGAACTCCCAGCTGATTGCCACTTGCTCTGGCGCATGGCACTTATAGCAAGATGTAAGACCCAAGTGGAAGTGCTGGGATGGTCGACTCTGTTGTATCAACAGGAATCACTGAGAAGCAACTTGCCAGCTACTCTTACTGCTCTGAAATCAGGCTTGAGAAATATTTCAGAATTATTGGACACCTACTACCAGGAAAGCACCAGCAAATACAACACGTGGTATATTCCCTACTTTAAGTAAACAAACAGAAGTCTGCTCAAGGCCAAAAAGAAATCACAAGGGACAGGAGAAAGCCAAAATCAAATTAGCATTGTTGATCATGACAGAAATTGAGGGGGAGCTTCTAAACCATATGAAGGAATCTGCAGAATGGGGTTCAACTTCAGAAACAGGAATATATTTTGTGTATTTCTTTGCTAACCTCTCCGGTTAAGAGACTGCATTTCCAGATTCTGTTTCCAATGCATAGCCTTAACTGGACTGCAGGAAAGCAACAATGCATCAGTAGCAGAGATTATCCCCGGCCTTAATAAGCTGTTGTTGGCTTTCATAACAACTGCAGCCTAGGACGAGTCACACCGAGCTCAAAGACAATCTTACCAATAGCCTGGAGCAAGGATTATAGAAACAAGAATCCAAAGGGGGTGGGAGGGAGGAAAAATCCCAAGAAACAGGGGCTAATGTAAAATCGTTTACATATTAACCTTCTTCCCTTCTGACAGTGGTCAAGTTCTGATTCAAAATACAAATTATCTCCAATTACTTCAAAAGAGGCAGTCACAGAGCTGTCACTTAACCTTCACCATCTGTTTGGCTCAAAAGAAAGCTGTACAGCCTGCCACTTTGACCTCATCTTTCTCTTTCTGCACTGGACAGGCACCAAAAGAAGAGAAGATGGCTTATTGTTCTCCAGAGAAAACCCTGGCCCTTGGGGAGCTGGGGGGCTAAGGGTGCTGGGAGGGGAGGGCAAAGCTTCAGGAGGTGACTTAATTTAACTCTTCGGGGGGACGGGGGGGATTTGTTTTGGGAGGATGAGTTTGCAAACCTTCCTCACTCCTTCTGCCAGCCGTCTCCAGAGATGAGGTTTGTTTAAGAGTGGAGCCTCTGCAAAAAGCAGTCGCTGACTAAACAACAGGGTGGATGAAAAAAGCAGAAGCTGATTCACAATGGATTCTAGCTTAGAGATTTTTGTAAATCTAGTAGCCAGATGTACACAGAAAAACATCAGTTATTTGAGATTTCAAAGGGAAAATAAATCCTGAAAATGAAACAGCTTTCTAGGAAAGATAGTAGCACAAAACGATTGGGGAAAAAAACCCAAACAAACAAACAGAAAACCCCAAACCAACCAACCAACCAACACCCCAAACACCAGAACACAAGAAGGTGCACAGTCTGGGAAAGCACAACTTAAAAGTTATAAATATGACCTCATTGTAAGATAAATCAGAGTTCACCACTACGTTCAGCTGTACAGATTAGACCAAGGCTTCTCCCAAACCGCTCATTTAACTGCTGCGTATTCCAGCCCTTCCCGCGGCTCCGCTCCAGGGGAAGGCAGGGAGCTTTTCGTTCAAACTCACCCCTGAGAAGTGGCAGGGGTGAAGGACCAAGCAGAAATCCCCCCCGCCACCGTGGAGGACAAGAAGGGTGTCAGGGAAATCAGGGCTCTGAAGCACAACCTGCAAGTGCAGAGGTGTTGGGAATAAAAAAAAAAATCTGTTTGAGAAAAGAGATTCCGGAGGGGCTGGAGGGCACAGTAATAGGGTGCAAATTTTTGAATGCCTCATGGTTTATGGGCAGTTTCTAATGCTTCTGCCGAGAAACATTACAGCATTTCCATTGGCTCTGATCTTTATTTTTAGTTTTATTACCCACTGCATAACAGGTTTCTTCAAGAGAGAAAGAAAGAAAGCAGATCCCTCTGTAAATAGGAGCAACTCCAACTCCTGAACGCTTCACATAGCAGCGGTTTAGCATGAAGATAATTTCATATGTGAAAGCAGCTCCAAAAACAAACATCTCTGTAGCTGTGCATGCTACCTGACACTTTTGGCATCATTTGGCATGGGGAGGCAAACCCCTTTTCTTGTCACACAGTATTTAATCCAAGAAATGCACAGCACAATGCACATAGTCGGATGACAAGAGCTGCAAACTTTCCATTTCCATAGCAGATGGTAACAAGTCAATTAAATACACAGAGCTACGGTACTACTAATAGCAGCATATAGTACTGAGTGTTTTGGTCGGTGGGAGAAAGCAAAGTCTGCTGCAAAAGCTGCTGAATTGAATAATGATCTCAAGCAAATAGCCCTTACTTCCTAGAATCCAAATTCCTTTGCTACCTTTTTTAAAAGTGCAAACAGAATATTGAACTCAATTTGCAGTTCAGAGGGGGCAAAAAACCTCCCTGCGCTCCTGTGCTGGAACAGCCTGACAACAGCTGCAGCCACACTAAAATGTTTAATTTTACTTAAAACATTCTCTCAGGCCTATGTATTATTTGAAGTATAATGTACAGAATTATCTAATGAATTCTCAAATCAAATACTCTCATTTTGCTGCAGGCCATTTCCCGAGAACAAACTACAGGCACACAGGCTTCTTTCTATGTCTGACTGTTGAATTTAAACAGATGTCCAGTGGACATCAGCTCCTTTCAGATTACCTCTCCCATTCGCTCTTCTGTATCTCCAGCCAGTGCAAACCCCCTTAAATTAAAAACAAACAAGAGAATCGAGATAACAAAAAATATGGCAAGACTACCAGGCACAAAAAGGTCTGTCGTGAATTCTGGCTGTCCCTCACTGCGGTAAGGGATGTGGTGACAGTGAGAAAGTCGCCTAGGAACAGCATCTGGCTCTGATTAGGTAACAAGCTGTAGCATCTGCAAACTTGTCAGTTCTCAGCCCACAACAAAGTCCAGCCAGCAGATCTGTGTTTAAAATGGGAACTAGCTGTTACATTTTATAAGACAAACATTATCTGTTCCCATTGCAGGGTGCCTTTTTATTAAAAGCTGCTATAAGAGGAGAAATTAAATGTGTTCGTTACATTTTACTTTTCATCTCAAGGAAAAAAAATACTTGGTTTTGAGTTTGTGTGGCAGAAACCTTTTTACTTGTCTTTCCTCTGTGAAAGGGCTGCAAGATAACAGCAAAGATTTCACAGCCCACAGTAAGCAGTCACTGTGAACCTTGGGTGCTCCTATAACATTTTTCTGCTTTTTTCTCTAAACAAGAAAAACAAAAGAAAACTTCCATGAAGCGAATCCATGAGCAGTGAGAAATCCAAGCTGCGGTTGTGCTCCCCTGGCATGCACAGCGGGTGCACAGCACCCTGCTCGGGGGTCACCCAGCTCCCTTCCCGGCAGTGCGCCCAAGCTGGCATTGGAGCTGGCTGGCACAGCCACAGGGCTGCGCCCAGCTGGCTACGGTCCTCAATGACTCTTCTAAAACCTGAAATGTGTTTATACTTCTCTTTTGAAAAATGAAAAGAGAATACTCTGCGTGCCTCATATAAGACCAAAGCCCAACGTAACCGAGGAAGAACTGAAGAATTATTAAACCTAAAAAATTAAACTTCTGTCCAACCTCCCAGTTATTTTTAAAGATCTAAGGGAAACCACCTATGAGCACCTCCACAAAATACACACCCGTAAAACTAAGCATTATTCAAATCAGTAGTAAAGACTTAGGTAGCATAGATCCCTTTCCACAGTTTTGGGAAGCTGACAGAAATTCATACAATTTCAGTATTTCTCGGTCTGAGCTGTTTGCTTCTTAAAATACCTACCTTTGTACCCTAGTCTGTCTGGGGACCAACTGCATAAACTTCAAACATGGCTCCAAGTCTGCTGGTGCTTAACACAGCAAGCATAAAAATACATGGATGGGCAGAAATGAAAAAAATCCAGTCACAGTCCCATCACAAAATCCAACCAGAATGAGAAAACGCTATTTTTCCAAAACCTAGGATGCTGCAGAACTCCAAAAGAAGGACTTCTCGGGGGGAAAATGCAGGTGTTAGAACTTGGGTGATGTGAGGTTTGGTTGGCTTCTTTTTTTTTTAAACCTTGCTAAGAAATCTGGCCTACTTATTAGTTGTGAAATACAAACCACGTTATCAACAATCTTAAGGAAATGGATTGATGTTAAGTGATACTTCAGAATCCGCCCCGTAGCAAAGCTACTACACCACTACAGAAAGATAAGCAGAAAAATCCTTCCTGCAAATAAAGGAGACCTCCCTGATATTCTATAAACCACGCAGCTGATTTTTAAAAGCCACTAACATAACTTATGGGTCTGGAACATTTCTGCTATACGGTAGCATGCAGTACCTCCTGTTAAATGAGACTTATTGAAAAAGAGCAATTCCTAATGAAGATAATTGCCCTGAAACAGTTACATAAGCTGCACCTTGTACTGTTTTTTTATTAATAACACAAATGAATCTCCGGATTGCAGGACCCTGAGTGGATGCCACGCACTCCCATGGGAAAAGCTGTTTTCCAAGATGAGCCTTTCTTAAACTTAATAAAGTGGGTAGAGAAGAGACCTGCTTGTGAACGTAAAAGACAGAGACCCATTACCATTTGGTTAGTATAAAAAACCCCAGCGTTTTCCCCCAGAAATCAAGCTTCAACTAGGAAGGAGAGCGGCCACCCCGAGCGGTGGGATGCGGCAGCGGCAGCGTGCAGGGGCCGGCCGGGTGCGTGCTGCCCTGCCTACCGCCCTGCCCACCCCGCTGCCCTGCCTGCTGCCCTGCCTACCC